>VZTG01005249.1:951885-973291 GCA_013397845.1 Melanocharis versteri | reverse complement strand
GGTGGAGAGCACAGCCCCAGGCTGCCAGCTGCCAGGCTGGCACAAACCCTCGCACCAAGGGGCAGGGGAGAGAGGCTTTGGGTGCGTGTTGGAAAACCTCTGGAGAGAGGCAGTGAGTGCCCATCCTCTGATGTGCAGACAGCCCAGCTGAGGGGCACCTNCAGACAGCCCAGCTGAGGGGCCCCTTCACCCCGGGAAAAGCTTATCCACAGCAGAGGGGTGCCATGGCCCATCCAAGGCCCCCAAAGGGGCCCCAGACCCCGCACCAGGGATGATGGAACAGACCCCCAGTGTTGCAAGGGTCAGGGTCAGACTGGTCCCCTGCAAGAGAGGCCCGAGGCGTTCCCACCTGCCCAAAGCTCCATTAACCACGGGATTCTGTGCTCTTCGGCCTGGGGCCGTGTGGCAGCGTGGGGCAGCGTGGCGTGGGACCCTCACCACCAAGAAGACCACATGGAGGGGAGAAACGAGACATCATTGGGACCCTCGGATGGGTGATGCTTCTACCTAACCCCTGTCACTCTCTCCCCGTCCCCCCACGCCCCCCACACACTTCTATCTCTTTCTTTCTTTTCTCTTTCTTTCTCTCTGCCTCCTTTACTATTAAATAAAAATGTATCAATTTTTTGACACCAACATCTAACATCGTTTGGTTTTAATCTCATTTTTGGATATATTTTGAACCTCCTCAGTTCTTTCTGGTTTATACTTAGAGACTTAGATTTCTTTGCTTTTCTGGGTTTAAACCGGATCGTAACAGACCTACAGAAAGTTTTGTGCTGTGTGACACACATCACACCCTTTTTTTTCTTATAAGCCCTATAAAAAATGAACCCATTGTCCTCACGTTCAAAAAAAGGGCAGCAAAACAAAAGAGGTGTGGAAATTCCTATTTTAAGCGTTTTGTCAGAACAAAAGTCTCTGGTAGAGGGCATGCCAAAATAATTTACCAGGCCATAGCAGAATGGGTTGTATTTTTCATCTGACCTGTGGACAAGTTACAACATTTGGGGTAGTCCTGTCACAGCTGGGAACAGTCAAAGAATGTGGCATGGTGAGAGAGGCAATCCTGAATGCTCAGGATGGAGCTCCCAGTCAGCTACATCTTTGAATGATCTGGTACCCCAGCACAGAGCTCCAGTCAGAGGGAGAGAGAGCCTGAGAGCCATTCAAAGCTCCCTAGCTCTCAGGTGGCCTCAAGACAATTCAGACTTCATGAAATAAAGTGTGTTTATTTTTAAATGGAGAAAAGGTTAAGTAAGAGAAGGGAATCCATTTGTGAATCTTGCCATCCACTGAATCATGCAGCCACTTGATTATAGTCAAGCTGTTTTCCCTACTCTGATTTCTTTGTGTATTGCATTTTTTACTATAAAATATTTTCTTTATAGCCACTCAGAGATACAAAAGATATTTCTGTGAGCAAAACCTCCTCTATTTTCTAAAAGCCATACTGCTCTCTTTCAGCATCAGACATTCTAATTCTTTCTTCTGCTTCACGGTGGGTTAATATGGAAATGGAATTACAAACAGTATTAGAATGTAGATGTGGGCCAAAAAGTTGCTCTTTTTTTCCCAAATCAATTGTTGTCTTACCATACAGTCTTAGGCAACTCATTTAACTTCATCAGGCCCCGACTCAGCAGAGATATGTAGGCAATACTACACATCTCAAATTGATTTGAAATGTGGTTCTATCACACCCCCTCTCTCCTAATTTTCTAAATAAAAATGGAACTATAATTATTCCCCCTCTCCACCCCAAATATTACACTTTCCTATAAGACATTCAAACTTCCCCTGAAAATTCTACTAGGTCTTCTGAATACTAAGGTCTTCTGAATCTCTTATTTAAACTTTAGTCACATGGTCTTTGTTCAGTACCTTTCTATTTGGCGTATGTTGCATTAAGCAGTATAATATTTGAAAAATAAGTCTTGCATTGCCTAGGATAATAAAAATATTCATTCCAAATTTTCACATATGATTATCTGTACTCATAAGCCTGGCTAGATCTCAGGTGGGTGGAGGGAGAACCTGCATGCCTCATTACAATTTCATGAAACAAGTTTTGAAATGTCTACCTGAAGATACGGTTTATCTTTATTTTTATTTCCAAGAACCTGTAATATTGATGGTGTGTAGGATTTTGTAGAATCAAAAACCATTTAGCTTGGAAAAGACCTTTAAGATCATCAGGTCCAACCATTGAGCCAACACCACCAAATTCACCACTAAACCATGTCCCTAAGTGCCATATCTACACATCTTTTAAATACCTTCAGGGATGGTGACTCAACTCATTCCCTGGGCAGTCTGTTCCATAGCTTGAGAGGTCATCTAAGAGCTTGGTAAAACTACAGAAATTATAAGTAGTATTCTGTCTGTGAGTATGTCTTTAGAGGATACAACTTCTACAGACCTTCTTTTTCTTGCAATTAAGTTTAAAAAATAAAAGAAAAATCTATAAAAGCAGGATACTTTTCTCAAAATGGAGTAATTTAGAGTCCTCCATGAGGTTATGCTGCTTCTCAAGGACTGAGTAACATGTAGTATTTAAGCAGAATAAAATTATGTGCACATATGGTTAAGTGAATTTATCTAGCCATAATAGTGTAGTCTTATTTTGTAAAAGTAAATGTGCACATTTAGACCAGAATGATGTCTCTTTTAGTGCAAGGGAAGTATTCCAAAAGGGATTCGATTCCCCATTTAAGGCTGCTGCACAGGAGGCAGCCAACACTGCAAATCCAATAATGATATTGAAATTACTCACACAACCCTACTGGCAAGTGATCCGGAAGGTTTTATTACTTATGTTGATTGTGTTTATGCCTTTTATATCCTTGTGTTGGTAAGTCACCATTTTAAGCAGAATTTTCTCAAAATTATGACTTTCATGTGTGCATTATGTAGTATCTAAGCTTGAGTCTCAAACCTGCCAAATTCTCCTTTGTCAATTAATGGAAAATAGCTTTGGAACTTTAGACAGCAGAAAAAAAAAGCCCTCTATTATGTTTTTTAAAAATTCCCCAAATGACAGAGCAAGATAATGCAATTTACAAGAGTTAGAAATAACAGCTCGTCCTTCTGCTCTATATATGTACCAGATCTGGTCACCACTGGATCTCCACTAATCTACATTTGCTAAAGATACAGCCTGATTTTTTTGACATTACACTATATTAAATTTATATGCATTAGCTATTACTCTAGAAGGTAAATTTAAAATAGGAATCATATTTTGCATTTGTAGATAAAACATGTTTCAAAAGAAAAGTACGTAGGAGTCTAACGTATTCTTAGATAATGCCATTTACCTGCTGATTTTGAATTGTGTCCCATTCCCTCACTACACTGTTAATATCATATTACTTCTCCCTGTCATTACTTAGCAGAATGGTTGTATTTTTTCCCCCTGAGATTTTACTGGCTTTGTTTATTCTGAACTACATTTAAGCATTGCAACTCAAAAATATATTAAATAAACATTAACTAAAACTTGTTACTTTAAATGTTCAGTTTATACAGTCATACACACAGATCATTGTGCCATAATTATGCTTACTTTACAGTCAGTTTTAAAGGAAATCTTATAATTTATCAAAGCCTTAATAGGGATACAAATCTAAGCATTTCTTGTACACAATTATTTTCTGTGGGGAAAAATTATTTGTGAAAGGTAAAGGTAATAAAAGTGGAAAGGCAGGGGTTGTTGCAGGTCATGTTGTTGGACTAATTTTATTTTTGTTGCTAACTTTGCTAATCTAAAAATTTTAAATAAAGTGACTAATATAATCATGCCACTTCCACAATTCTTTTCTAACTCAGTTCTCACTAGTAACTTTCATAGAAGAGATGAGTAGATTTTCTCATCACCTTGGTAAACCCTTTATGGAAGTAATTTGTATTGTTAACTGATTGAAAACACAACCTCAAACAATTATGGAAAGGCACAGGATTTATTTAGACGTACAAAAGAAGCTAGTTTTCAGAAGAGGAAATTTCTTCATGGAACTGTTTGCAACTATGCTATTTACACTTCCCTTTATTCTCATTTATTTGCATTGCTGTCAGTGGGTTTTTTTCTGTTGACACTTCACCTAATTCATGGAGGTGCTGCAGAGCTTGTGCTTAAGAGTTGCAAAAATAAAGTACTGCATAATGGTGCATATATTTTATGTCTGTTATAAAACTAAACTCACAAATGGGTCCAATAAGCTCTGCTGGACATCTTTGGTGTATGTCCACTACATTTTAATGCTATAGTAAAAAACTCATGTCAGAGTTCTTCAGTTATTTTTCTCCTATATTTCTCATTTGGGTTGAATTGCAATAATATATTTTCATCATATTTTCATGTGATCCTGCCTACTTCAGAGCTGAGACCAAGATCTGCTTTCTTAAACCTTTTATAATGTTTTCTGAACGTCTTTTAGAAAATATTTACAGCTACTGCCTTTGAAATACATTCCACATCTGCCAGCTCTTATGTATGATAAATGGATATTGCAATGTTAAACACTTAGAAGCTCTAAACCTAGGGGCCAGTATACTCAGCTTTCCTTAAAAGCAGCAGTACTAGATTTCCTAGTCTAGAATGTCCAGCTTATGGTTACTGTAGTTTCAGGGCGAGGGAAGCTGAAATTGCAAATGTGACCAGAATAACATGAAATTATTATCATTGTAAACATGTCAATGATAACAGGTATATTGTTACTACTGGTGAGAAGAAATTAGAAGAAAAATGGAAGAGTGGGTCAGAAGAATGACTTGCAGTAAAAATCAGCATATTTCAGATAAATCTTGGTCATAAAATAATTGTTGACTTGCCTAGTTGTATGAGATAATTAAGTTTCTTTTAAATATGCACCAAGATTAGTTGAATCAGAAGTTAAAACCAGCCATCACTGTGCGTTCGGTTTCATCACTTGGCTTTTGTTTGCTTGTTTGTTTTAGGAAAGCCAAAGAACTCCATCTACACATCAGAGGCTAATTTTGACTATATTGCCCATTTATAGAGGAAAAGATATAAAAAAGACATAGAAAATATGATTAATTTCCTCTCCATTCTCTCAAAAGCTCCTGACCTGACAGGTTTAATAAGCAGATATATTTGTGCCTGTCTCCATTGCTCTGAATGTAAGACTTTTTCCAGTATAATAGGAAACCTGAATAGTTTATCTGGATAGGAATTGAATTTACTTTTCTTGTCAGTTCTGTCCCAGTGTGCAGAGGAATCATGCCTATTCAAATCAACTGAGCAAAAGCATTATTATGTCTTTGTAAAAAGCATTTTTGATGATTAGACGTACTGGAAAATGGTGTGCATAGACATATCGTGAGTCTTTTGGAGACAGATTTCTTTTCCATTTTTATTGGGTTTTAGGATACAGAATTATTACTTGGACTGTAAGATCTCAGAATATTTTGTGCATGTATAGTACTTTTCAGCTAAGAACCTGATTGTGACTGGGATCTGTACACACTATTCCAGATCATGTCAAACCAAGTTGTTTGGACAGAGCAAAGTGAGCAATTTAAAACAACTAGGACTTTTCTCCCAAATTTGGCTGAAACAAAAGATTTGAAAAAATTAAATTCAGTCTATCTCCAAAGAATTATTATCAAATGTATGCTGCAATTTGAAAAACAGAGAAAACATCTAGATGTGTGTATTCTTCTTAAATGAGTCTAAGAATTAATCTCATTTTTACAAATACTTATTAATAAATTTGTAATTTTTGAATAGGTGTTTTTAAACAGGGATTTATAAAACAACAACTTTGAAACTAAAGATGCATAGTATTATATAAATACACACTAATATAAAAATCTTTTTCCAGATTCTGGCCAAATGAATAAAAGAGATGTTATCCTTCTTTAAATAGACTCCAGAATTTTCCAGCTATAACTGAATGGAAAAGGATTTTCTAAATCCATGACATTTCAAGATTAAACAGAAAAGAGAGATGTTATCCACTTGACTGAAATAAAAGAGAAAAATCAATCCACATATAACACTGTAAAGAATATAATGGCAGGACCACATCATGGATATAAGTCCCTGGCCAAATTTTTATTTTGTTTTGTTTATTTTGTTTTTTCCCCAAAACCAATGGTTTAGTTAACCAGGGGAATAAATCACTTAATTAGTTATTTTGGATGGGTTAATTATTTATGAGGCATTATATACAGAACCATTACATAATAAGTAAAGATTTGATGATATTGGAATACTTCTGAGAAAAGTTCTAATGAATAAATCTGTTTTGACAAAATATTCTCAATGACAAAAAATCCTGATTTGTGCCAGTTGATTCTGGTTAGCATCACGCGATGAGACATGAAGCCATGAGGCATTGCTTCTGAGAGCAGAAAAAGTTACGCGACAGGTCCCATAGAGCTGAAAGTATGAGGGGCTTGAGCAGCCCCTTGCTGTATCAACTGCCCAGGCTGTCCCCGGACCCCAACCAGTTTGGGCTGAATCTCTTCCCTTTTGATGCTGCCCACTATGGTGGCTTAATGTACCTCACACTAAATGAGCTTGTGTCCATATGGATGAAGATAGACTGTCAGTGTCTAGGAGCTAGAAGCCAGCAGCCACACATGTGGCATATTCCTTTCGGCTCCTGAGAACTGGAATGATCCATTTCCTTGGGGGGAGGAGGAAGAGATGTCAATATAAAAGATATGATCTGCAATCAAATCACATTTTTATAAATGATACAGTTCCTCTGTGCTGATTTGGGCTCAACCTGAGTATTGAAAAATCCAACTGCCACTGCAATATCAATTGCCATTTACCTTACTCTATTAATTTCAAGACTACACACCATATGGAAAGCAAAGATTTTAGAAGGTGGAGGGAATTAGTAAATTCCAACTCAACCTGGGGATTTAATAAATTTATAGAAGATGCATAACGGCAAATTTAGGACAGAAAGAGTCAGCACACTGCCCAAAAAGATAAAATATCTGTACAGGTCTAAAACAGTTTTACCAAGAAAAAGAAAAGCAGAAGAAAATAAAGCAGAATAGGTGGGAAAAAAAATAATGTACTCGTTGTTATTATTTTTTAAAACCATGGTTTATTTTATTTTAAAATTGAAATAAAAATAGTGTCTAAAACTAAAACCTTTTTATTAAAGTTTAAGTTCAAAGCAGACTTTTCACACAACAGTATCTCTGTTGACAATATATTTAGTCTGTATAATATGGATTTATTATTCTGCTGGATTATTATATCAGTCCTCTGTGACTCAGATATCATCGGGGTTTGCACAGGTGCTTTGATTTGTCTGCTGACTAAAGACAGGATCAAAAGCCTTCTCCAGTAAAGCTGTTTCTGTAGTCATGTGATTGCGTTTCTATTAATTAAATATTTGAATTTATCACAAACGACTTGGGAAACTCACGTATTCATTTAGTAGAAAAAAAAAATGAAAATGATAATTTAAAAATAGGTTATAAGCATTTTACAATAATTTTTCATTAAACTCACCCTCTTTCTTTTTAAACCTCCACGAGATGCAGGTTTTGCTTTAACATTTTTTTCGCGGTCATCTAGTCTTTAAGAAAATGAAAACAGAGGTAGCACTCTTAGAAGTATTCTCCAAATAGATGTAGGTGATGGGAAAATATTTCCTTTTAAAGCAATATATTTCCTGTTTGTTACTCTTCCTTTCTAATCTAATGCCAGCAAATCCTTCAACTCATATGCCTTTTGGAATTATCTGTGGCTCTTACAGGTTTTGTCACTGGACTTTAGGGAAAAATGACTTGCAAGATTAGCAGTACTGGAAAAATGAACATCTGTTGGGAAAATGAACAGCTGCCAGCCTGAAATGCATGATGAGTAATCTGTTACTAAACATTTTCCTCACAAGTAGGTTTCATTGCAATTAATATCATCTGTTTAGTGTTCTTTACTGACTCAAGAATTTTTAGTTAGAATTTTTAAAAAAGACACAAAATCCCCACAAAAAGCAACACACCATCCCCCAAACAAATAAACAACAACAACAACAAAACAAACAAAAAACCCAAACAAACAAACAAACAAAAAAACAGGGAAGTTGTTTTCACTATCTGAGTTCTATATTGCAATCTTTCATTGTAAAAATAAAATGTACCTTTTTTTTCACTGCTCATTTAGCATTATTGATAGTCTGCTTATTTTCAAAAGTTCCATTCATTCTTCATCCCATTAATGCTGACAGCAAATAGGTTTACTTATTTTATGTATGCTTTTCAAACTTACAGTGCAAGAAAGGATGTTCTTCTCCTTCAGGCTAACAAAATAATGAATGACATTTGAGTGAGACAAAGATTTGTCTTTAGGTGAACTCTGGAGCTATATGTCAACCTCTGAATTCCCAGAGGAAGAAAAGTTATTCTTTCATCATCTTTCTGTAGCCTCTGGTGAAGAGGACATCTTGCTGTGAACAGGGAGATGCTACAGAATTATCGCCTGCTGTATGAGTTAGAAAAACTTGAAGTTAAGACAAAAGCACATATCTGCATGAAACTTTCAACAGTTTGTTACAACTAGTTACTCCAAAATTTCAAGAATATATGGTGGCCTATTCCTTGCTGCATCTGCATAGTGGGCATGCTCATAATTGTGAAGGAAGGAAAGGATGGACAATGACATTTATCTATATGAAAGAAAAATCTGTGCACCCATATTTTGTGCCAGAAAGGGATGCCTTGTACAGCAGATTGGACTTAAAATGTTGCTCTGAAGAAAGATGAAGACTTCCACAAGCAGATGTTTTGCTGTCAGCACCAGGCTTGATTGCTGGCCAACACAATAACATCTGGTGTTATTTCTCACATTGCAGGAAATCATATCTAGGCTCCAGTCACCAGCTCAGACTAAGTGTCCCTTAGAGTCTGTCTTTTACTTGCTGTCTCCAGAAGGATGGTTTGCACATGGTGGGGCAATGGTCCCTCTCTGAAGAGACAGCCCCATGTCCATGATAATGAAATTAGCACTTAGAGATGTCTGCTTATTGGACTGGTTTTAGTTTCCATTAATATGGTAAAAAGCCAAAGAGGGCACAAAGGAAATTATCTATATGCTCTTGACAGCAAATTTGTTGGGATTTTTCTCCTAAACAAAAGATTACTACTGATTTATTTTTCAGTGATGCTAAAGTTGCATACAAGCTTATCTATGCAGGTAGTCCCCTGCTTTGCTATGTTTTGTTATTTATAACATTTATTTCACCCTTTTTTGAGAGTGCTCTTATAATCTATTAACCAAATCATTTGGTATTAGTATCACAATAACTTTGCATTTTAACTATAATAGATCATGGATTTCCATATTTTTATAGTGCTACTTCAAACAAACAAACAAAAAACCCAAACCTACAAAAATCCCCTAAGAAACATCAGCAACAAAAGCCCCAAGGTGTGGTTTGCAGAGCATTCAAGCATAACAACTCTTGATTTGATTTAGTGATTGAGTCTTACTGAGATAAAAGGAGATGTATGTTAACAAAAACATTTCATGTGTAGCTATACTGATTGAATACCTTTGTGGCACCACTGGTTGCATTACTCTTCTTTTTCTTCACCTTTTACACATTCTTTTTAGTACCTCTCCCTCTTTTACAGTATTACCAGTTTTACTTTCATTCCTCTTCTCAATTTCTTTTCAAGATTTCTTTAAATTCCCTGATTACTTTCTCACAGGAATGTGTATAAAAAACACTGTACTTTGTTACATTAATGTGAAAATTCTGTCATTTTCTCAGGCATAATGACAAAGTATTGATTCTGTGTTGCATATAAAGGACATAGAAGAGTAGGTGGGACATTGAACAGTTCTGTTGAGAAGATTTTGCTCAGTTGAAAGATCAACATGATCACCTAAATATACTAAAATTTACCATAAATACTAAAGGAAAACAACAAGATGCTGCAGCACAAAATAGAGAATAGCTAATTGCAAAAGATGCAATTTCTGTGTAGAGATAAATGCTTTCATTTTCAAGAGAAGGAACTGGCTGGGTCACCCCTAGATACCCATGCATATAGATATTGAATATTGTGAGAAACTTTTGATAATATTCTGGTTTCTCTTATAAAGAGAAATTAAGATGGTTCTGCAACTCTAAATCTACATGGAAAGACAGGAAGGAAAAAGAAAAGGTGAAAGAAACAAGAAGGCATATTCTGGAAATAAGTCTAAAATGTGTAAAAAGTTTTAGAGAATCAGACATCACTTTATGTGAATGAATTATAATTCATTCACTCTGTTTCCCTAAAGACTGAGCCTTTATCTTTATTTAGACTCACAAATTTTCAAGATGATTGACTGCTATAGGAATATTAAGACAATTGTTCCCAGCTTTCCCTTTGTTGAAAATGTAGTAGATCAAATGTCTCTGAAAAGGATTTTAAGAGAATTTTCAGACACTCTCATTCAAAATTGCAGTATTTGTAATATTTGACTGACTACCTATCTGAAGGGTGGAAGAGTTCTCGTCTTGATCTATATCATAAAATTTTGAAAGCATCTATTTTGTTTTATGTTTAATTCTGTGGATGTTCTTGGCTTGTTTATTTTTGTGGATTCTTTTGGTAAAAATTATTTGAACATAAAGCCAGGCACAATTTTTTTAAGAAGAAGGTCTTTTTGTTTCTAGAATCTCAAGGAAACCAAGTAATTTTGGTGAATGGACTGTTTAAATATTTTTCTCTAAATTGTATACAAAATGTTGTATTTTTGCTCACTCCTTGACCAATCTTGTTACGTATTAAAAGAAGAATTCTTACAGTACTCTATTTTGACAGAGGGAAACAAATTATTAAAACAGTGTTTGTTTTTCCGTCTTTCTCTTTTATTCAGTGTGTAGTGAATGATAAATTCTTTTGTGTTGTGCATAGCATTGCCCAAGCTATTTACTTATTTCTGACCTCAAGCAGAATTTGTCATTTGTAGCTGTTTTTTCATGGAAACTTACACTGCATAATTAACAGTTTCACATCCCTTTAATCATCAAAGTGCTACATTATTGGGAACTGTGTGCTTCAGCTTTGTCCTCTGTTTATTTGCATTTACTAATCTCAGTGTCAATGCACAAAGCTTCATTCTCAAGAAATTATGAACATAACCTAGTGTAATAGTATTGACCAAAAAAGAGTCACCTCCTTGAAACTGTTCTAATGATTTAGTTTGTAATGCTGAAAATATTCAGGTAATGTTTCCTAAGGCAAAGTTTAGCATTTATTTTCCTGCTGAAGAAAGTGGGTGCCCTATGAGTAGGATATAAAAATACATTCTGTCCAAAATATGAATGTCAGATGGTAGGGCCCCGAGGCTGTCCAGCAACCTGTGTAACTCAGTGGAAGAATTAACATCTGTTTCTAGTATCACTGCTAAAGCTAAAGAAAGTCAACCAAAGGGATTTTGAGAGCACCCAGATAGGGAACTTTTGCGTCGTTCATGGCTATTGCAAATATTTTTACATCATTGTCACTTGAAAAAAGTACATTATAATATGAAAGAATTACAGGTATGAAGGTATTTCCAAACTACATGAGGATCAGTAATGCCTCATCAAATGTTAATTCTTAAATTGTTACTGTGGGGTTTAGAACATACCCAAATATTAAAAGTTAAGGTACATTATTCAATCTTTAGTCTCAAAAATACTATTTCATCTCTTTCTCCATTGTTCTTGAGTTATTGAGAATTTTTGCCAAGTTGAATGTTTTTCTGAAGTACTAATGTGGTCACTTTTCTCATTATTGCATAGTAGGTTTTCATGCTGAGTTTAAAAAAGTCAGTTTCCTTGGTATTAATTGTACAAAAATTTAATGTTTTGTGATCAACTATTTTAATATAAAACAAAATTTCCTTTCTCCTTTCCAAAATTGCATCTGTTGTAATGAGAGAATAAAGTACAAGATTGTGCAGAATTAGAAACTCTATATTTCCTTTATCATATGAAAAGTTAGAAATCTCTGCAGAAATTATATTTATTGACAATAAGCAATGGATATTCCTCTATTTTAAAATGCAGCTAAGCATATTCAGCTAATAGGAACATTGCTTTGAAGTGATTCCTCAACAGTGACAGTAGTAAATATGGGCTTATATTGAAACTTGCATAGTTTTAAATTACTACCAGGAAGAGATTAAATGAAGTTGATGAAAAAAAAAAAAAATCAAGAAAGACTGGTCATAAACCTCCAAAATTTCAGCAGTTCAATGCCTTGTCTGAGACACTTGTTCTGAATTCTTAAAACAGTGTAAATTAGACTTCAGATTTTAACATACAGTGAATAAAATACTTGAGTTAGGATAGCATTAAGGCCTGATAGCAAGGTAATTATGCAGGTATCTACGAGGCTCCAAAAGAATTTGGCTTTGTGAACACAGGACAGCAAGCTGAATCCGACACTGTTTTTCAAGTCCTGAAATGGAGTTCAGGATGGCTGTTTTTTAAACATATTGCCAGTGTACAAGGGCTGTTTCTTATCACAGCTTGTTCATATAATGTAGCCTGGGTACAAAATCATGTTTGTGTTCTGGTTTTGTCATAATTTGCCTGTGAACAGCCAGTAGACAAAGTTACTGTCTTTACATCCTAGCTAATACTGTCCCCTACCCTTATTGTCTATTTTTGGAGGTCTCAGAGTATGAAGAAGCAGTTCCAATGTTTCTCCTCACGAAGTCTAGACATGCCTGTTCCTTATGGAGAATACTTTTACTGCTTGTACTGCTTGCAGCAGATTGAATGGACATTTTACATGACACCACTATTTTGGTGGAAACATTACCTCTGTGTAATCTTATTATGAATCTGTGAAATTATAGGTTCACTCCTGAAGGAGTTAAAGTTAATACATTTCCTGTGTGTCTGAGTTCAGAGACAATGAGTAATTCTTCTTAAGAACAGCTGATTTTTTAATGTGGGTGAATGAACAATAAGCACAAACTCATAATTCTGTTTATCCATCAAAGCATAGTCATTGTATTTCCACTATCAGTGGGGAATCTTATCCTCCTGTCTTTTTTACTTGTTTTGTTTTCTGTTCTTCTGATGCTTACTTGATAGTGATACAACATAAGTCACTAGCAGGAATTAGAAGGAATTTGATTAAGAACTGAGGAAAAAAGAATCCAAACTGAATAGAGACAATCATCACTACATCAAACTTGTGATGACTCACCTCAACTTTTAATCCTCCCACTTCATAAGAATTTACACACCCATAAGTATTTCCATTACTATAATTTTAAATACTTCTGGTATCTCACAGAACATTTTTCAATACATCCACAACAGTTCCAGAATCAGTGATAGATGAATTTATAGTATATTTACAATGAAATAAATTAAGCTTCATTAGGAAGGAAATAGGGATACAGATGCTAGGTGTTCTTTAAAAAAAGGATGCCATTTTAGTAATGTAATGCACCCCACATTCAAAAACAAATGTGTTATTTCACTGCAGGGTGAAGAGGCAGGAGTAAAGTTTTTTGATAGATCCGTTAAAAAAAAAGAAAAAAGAAAAAAAAGAAAGAAAACACCTATGTCAAAATGAACTCATTGTATGCAAGAAAAGAGTTTCCCAAAAGAATTCAAATAAACTTGAGTGAATCAAAATGTTTTTTTTTCCCCAAAATTATTTCACACAGCAAGCTTATTTTGCTATGGAAGTCTTTTTGCTCCTACTCAAAGAAAGTCTAAGATGTAAAGATTAAGTTTCTGAACTAATTGAGAGATGTTTGAGAGATTTTAAAATAAGTTATCAAAGTTTCCATAGCAGTACTTGGTAATCTTAAATTTATTGGAAAGAAAAAATGAAATCACTGATTCTTAACAAGAAATACAATTTTTAGTATGTTAAGCATGATCATTACATTTTCCAAAACATGAAGGGTGACCAGGGATTTTTTATTTCCAGCAAGTCAGTTGCAAAGCTGGACAGGTGAGATTAATGAAGCATCCTTTGGGACAGAAGCTGTGTGTCATAGCTACAAGTGCTTTTTTCCGTTTTATGAAAGGTACGTGGCCACAGACAATTGCTTGTTTGAGCTCATATATAAGTATTGGTGTCCAGAAAAGACATATTAAGGCATAAAAGCCTTCTCCCCTCCCTCCTCCCCTCACAGTTACATGTCTCACTTTTGGTTTAACACAGCCTAGAGAAGAAGGCCTTTCGTCTTTGTCAAGACCTTTTTCAGGCCACAGTCTGGTTTGTCTTTGCAGCCCTGACAGCCAAGCTGTAAGGTCTAGGCAAAAGGGAAAAAAATTAGGTATCAAATCTTTCTGTAAAAATTCTGAAGGTATATTTAGTTCAGAATCCCATTCTTAATCTAAGAATGAGGTTTCTATGTTTCTTCAGTATTTATATATATTCACTAAGTGGTAGTGCAAACTCACTTGAATGCATGAATTCTTTACATATTGTGGAACATTTATGAATTTGCTCTGCTCCAATATAAGTATTGTGCTAAGAAATCCACCAAAGAGAGTGTCTACTTCTGCTTCTTTCTTCTCAGTACTTCATCTGGTTGAATGCAATGACTTTGTTTATTTCCTGGTTTTATTCTGAAATAAAATTGGTATCACTAGATTTTTTTTCCTTTTACTGTCATTTTGTCCTATTAAAGGAAAAAAATTTGCAATAAAGATTTCAGATACTTTAAAATGTATTTTGCATGTATAGATATTTCAGAAATTTTTAAAATATATTTTCCATTCCTTCTTTTGTTCTGCCAGTGTCCAATCAAACACAGATCTCATCTTTCCTTACTTTACCCTTTGTTAAAACAATTTCTTCTGCATTTTCCTTATGTTATAATACTCTAACTGAGAGGTGGTCTGTATGGGTACAAGTCAGGGACAAAGATCTGAGGATAGACCTCTAATAATTGCTACTCTCTAAGGACAGGAACAGTTGCTTGCCAAAGGTGGCAGACAGAACTCATCATTTTCCTTCAGTATGGAATTGACTATAACCGTAAGAAAAATAACTTTATTCTAGCTGTCGATTTATCTGTTGCATTGTTCTCCCATGAGAATTTTTTTGCTTTGCTTTCCTTTAGATATTTAGATAACTTCTGCCATAACGCAGTTGTAATGAATTCAACAACTTTTCCCCAGAGAAAAATTTGACCAAAAATCTGATTTCTAAATTTAAAATCTCTCCCTTGAAGTCTTTTTTCACTGACCCTGCTAGAAAGCATACTTTTATTGTGAAACAAAGAGAGCACAATAGAAAACTAAATTAGGGCACTGAGGTGAAATGCATACATGAGAAACAATTCAAAATTTTCTTTTCATTTCAACTTTTTAGATTTCCAAGTCCATTTCCATGAATGACATACCTCTGATTTTTTTTTTTTTTTAATTATCAAATTTAGGTGTGTTAAATTGTGAAACTGAAATTTGATTTATCATAAATTGACTACCCTTGCCAAATAACATTTCTTTTATTAGAAAGATGGGAGTGAATATTTACATTATTTTCCAAGTAATTTTTTTTCCATCTCATCAAGGTAATTGGATACCTCCTGAAGCAAAGAGAAGAACAAAGAAGAGAGCTAAAGTGTTCTTCACCATCCATATTTAACTCAATCCTTCATACTCATATATACACTATTTTTGCACAGGCTTTCTTACGGTGAAATATTTATTATGTTAATATTCTACTAATACTTCAGGTAACTTAATTTTAATAACAACTAGGAAGCAGAACACTGCATGGATTACCCCTCTAAAATTCTGGTTTTTTGTATACTTTTAAAATTTTGCACTTTTTTCCCTCCTTTTTAAAGGATTATTGTAGCATAATAAGTTTTCTCACAGTATTCCTGAGGTAAATATAATTATGTCTGTGAGTTTATAATAAGGCTATATTGTAATAGACTATTTCAGTTTTCTGGATATCAGTTTCCCATAACCACCTCTGAATATACAGATGTAAAATATATTTTTATGTAGTTCCCAAAGTCAAGTTTCCAAGCTTTTATTTCTCATTATATATGTAAGAGTTATGGATTTCTCCTATGGAACAACTGGTCTCACACTCTGAAATAGAAAAATGAAAGGAAAGTGTGAAACTATTTTAAAAATGAAATTCCATTTATTTCTTCAATAAGCCAAATATCTTTTTAAACTGTCCTGTATAACTCAGTAAGTTCTGTTCAATCTAAAATACTTCTCTGTCCACTTTAGACCTGTCAGGGAGAAGTGTGTAATTTGAGTAATATGAAAATAAAATACTATTCAAAAGCCATTATTTTATTCTTTTCTTTCTCTGGTTCCTTCAGTTTATGTAAGCTTGAGCTAATGACATTGAGAAAATTATGAGTTTTCTAGTAGATATATATCTTCCAGCTTTAGAAATCTAAAGAAACTCCTTTGAGGGAATCCATAAAGATTCCAAAATGTAGAATGGTAAAGGATGACAAAAAACAGACACAGTGAAAGAAGAGTATTTTGAATATTAGGATACTTTCCTGTTTTTGAATAGACATGCCTGTTGCCATGGAGAAAGAGAGTGAATGCTGAAAAATAATTTTAAAAAAAGACTTCTGAATTTAAAGAATAGGTATACTTGATACCAGGAAGCCAAATCTCTTTGGGTTGCAGAAGGCAGAGAGTTGTGGCCAATGAATTGGGTCTCCACTGAGAGTATGTCTGTAATATTCCCACAGCAAAAGCAAATTCACTCAGTGCTCTAAAAATGTGGGTTTTTAAAGACTTGTGTAAATGTCTTACTTTAAGGATGTTCCACCTTCTCTCAGATGTCACAGACTTCTGTGAATAGGAGTTTTTGAGCTAAAGACCTCTAATTTTCCCCAGGACTTGGCAATCAGAACTTAACTTGGTTTCTTAACATGTTAATGAATTTTAGGAAAACAAGATCAGGGATTCCATATTATTCCCAGATTAAATGAATTCCTAAAGCAACTGCTGTTTTTCAAATAAGAACTCTCAGATCTGGCTATTTCCTTTGATAGTGTCTCAACATCTGCAGATGGGCCCCTTTGCCTTCTGTTTAATAAAAAGAAAATAAAATCAAACTTTAATTAATTTCTTAGCTCTAATGCGAATTTGTAAACAGAAATTAGAGCTGCAAAGCTGTTGTAATATAGGTGGCTCCATAAGAGAAGCTTGTGCTAAGGCTGGTATGTGACTACAGGGCAGGAAAGCACGTTTTGGGAGTGTGTAGAAGATACTCCAAGATTTGTAGCTTTGGGCTCTGTAGTTACATTGAAATACACTTAAAATCATAAAAGTTAGATCTTATATTAGCATTACAAAGCTCTGAGCAGCTTTGAACAACTATCAATCTATTTTATTTTTTTTCTTTGTATTTCAGGCAACCCTCAGCTTCCCAGTACAGAATTGTTCATAACTGGAAAAAAACAAAACAAAACAAAACAAACTTATCTATGTTTCATGGTATGCTTCTAAACAAATGTGAGAATATAAGATATCAAAACCAGCAAACAGAAAATACCTATTTCCAAGAGACTGTACATTATTCACTTCTAGCAGTGAAATGCTGGAAGTCAACACATTTATATTTCAGTATCTTCCATAGGCTACAAATATTTTTGTTCTCATATATTCCTCCCTTTTATCAGTGGACAGTTTTAGAGGTGGAAGAATTCAAAACAATAGCCCCTACAAAAAGTTCTGAACCTGTCTTTAGAAGTATTTGTTTTATTTAGGGTAAGATAACAAGATCAATTATGGTGATTTGATGTGATCTCGAGCATTAGTCCAGATTTCCAAATGAGTTTAAAATACTTAGGAAACCATTTATTTTGAAATTACTGCACCATTTTCTTGCTTTTTTTATCAGTTTTACAGCATTTTTTACACACTCAAACCAATACTTTTATTTTTTCTTAGATTTGTAAATTTTGGTCTCAGAGCAACCATTATGATCATATAGTCTAACTTCCTGCATAATATAGGCCATAAAATTTAATTCCATTATTTCATATCTTTCCATGTATTATTTTGATGGACATTTAAAACTGCTCATGCTACAGGTAGACTTAATAATCTTATCGGATGTTGTCATGCCTCTTTTGAGACTAAAATCAATTATGACATTTAGGTATGTAAGCATCAGTTAAAAAATGTATTCAGACTGGATCCAACATGAAGCATGTAAGCTGCTTTTTTCCTTGAATTTCTGTTGACCTTCTAGTTGTTGTCTTTTTTGTTCATGATGCCGATGTTGCCATAAAGAGGGGCTATCTTTTTTTTAGGTTATTTACAGTTTTGTATGAGATCTGAAGATTGCACTTTCTCTAAATAATGGACCTCATTTGTTTGGGTCATAACAGAAATTTCTCCTTTTTTCTTTTTTTTCTTTTTTTTTTACCTCTACTACATAGCATGAAATGATATAAAAATATCTGTGAGCTATATCTGTTACTGCTTAACAGTGAAATTCTCTACATCTCTGCATATGATATCCATTTTTTGCCCAGAGTTAAGTAATTGCTACTTTATATAAACTTTTATAGATCTTGAAATATAATACAAATCTCTGTAGAATACATAAGAAATAAAAATAAAAATCAGAATCAGAACAAAGCTATAATAGCTGTGGAAATCTGCTGTAAAAGCATGGATTGGAATCGTGCTAGAAAAAAGGAAAGCTAGACAATCTGGACAGGATTAGAGTCATATGTTGTGGCAGGTAAAATAAGAAGAGAATAGATTATTGAGAAAACACCAGATAATGGCCACAGTAGATGAAAATCATGTTTCTGGTTGGGAATAATAGTATCCCAAGAGCATAGTTCTAAAAAGTTGAGATATGAAGAAGACATCAAAATTCAATTTAGTGAGTTTATGCAAAGTGAAATGAAAATTCCAGAATTGTAGGGGCTCTTTTTTTCCCCCAGAGGAAAAAGCAAGAGACTCTATAAATGTACTGAAGACTGTATTGCCTTTGATGCTTTATATGAACCATTTCCCACTGGTAGGTAGAAAATATTAGAGGTCCTTTCTCCCTGTTTTCATTTCCTCATAATAAGGAAGAGAAAACATTTTGCTTTTTGAAGAAACTGTCTCCTTTGTGTTACCTCTGCAGACAATGATCTATCTCACTGGAAAAAACCTGCACCCAAAGTGTTCTTGGTGTACTGACAGTTTTCCTGACAGTACTTGTATACAGTATCTGTATTGTACTGCATCTTTTCAAACAAGGAACTCTTTGATAACAAACTAAGTCTTAGAAGTTCATATTCTTATTTTCTTTTTCTCTTTTGCTTGTGCCAACCTGTAGTAATCTGTGATAAATGCATTTGTTTTAAGAAAATAATTTGCTTTCCACTGAATGGAAAAGTGATATCCACAGAAATCAGGGATTAAATCAACAGAAATCTTAGAGGCTTGAGAAAGGATGAGAGGACATTACTAGAAGAAATAATGCATTTGTAATAAGAAAGAAGGTGCATAAAATGAAGTCCAAGTGACTCACTTCAAGTAGTCAGCAAAAGGCTTAAAAGCATCACACGAGCATTGTGAAAGTTTGCTAAATAAAGTTTATTAAAGAGCACTGAAAATAAAATGTTAGTATAAAGTGGCTATTCTTGTTACAATTATAGAACAAGTAGTTAAAGGTAAGTGCATTCACGCAGCGGGAGAGGAAGCATGCCTTCACCCTACAGCATCCTTCTGGCCTCTTCCTCATCTTTGTGCACAATCACACTTTTTCCAGAGATTGCCTTTGCCCTCCTATGTGGCTTAGAAGGCTGCCATGAATCTGGAAGAAAAATATGAGCGTATGGAGATTGTGAATGAAAAGAGAAGAATTTAGTTCAGCTCCTGGTGATTTCTCTTCCAATATTTTGCTTTCTTATTGATTGACCTTGGGCTAATGTAAAGCTCATCCAAGCTCACCTGAGTGGATATGAGATCTTTAAGTAGACAATTTATGGATCTTGGGAAATCTGAAGAAAAGATTCAACTTTGAGATAGATAGGGCTACCTGATTAAAGGCTTTTAAAGGATCAAACATCCCCATAGGACAGACTGTGTAATTCTAGTGTGGTTTCTGCTTTTGATGTTTGGTTATCAATAGATTTTTTTTTCATGCTTTTTGGTGATTTTTCTTTTTTAAAAGTATGATCATTCACCCTGTCATTCCAAAAAAAAAAGTATTTATTTCTCGATACTTAATTATATGGAAAATGAATCTTTTTTCCATGTGCTGATGGAAATGTGGACAATTCATCAAATTAAAATTTTGAAGTGAGGGAAAAAAAAAATGCTGGCGTTAGCAGTGAGAATTCCCAAACTAGGGGTGGTTCCCGAGGGATTTGCAGAAGTACTAATATTTGGCCCATTTAAAACTTGGTGAACATCATCTCTCAACCATTCTAGAGAGATCTTTATATAGAAAGGACTTGTATTGTTCAGTCTTCTAATGCTGTAATAAAGGCCAAAGAGAACCGAAGTTAGTGACAATATATAGTACTGAAATGCTTTTGCCTCTTTAGAGAACTGAAAAAGTATGGAAAACATTTTTACCTTCAGCAGAGTTTATTGATATTTTTTGTCCCAAATGTCTCTGATTTATTCTTTAATTAAAGATATTGTTTTATGAGAATGGGTAAAAATTGATCTTTAATCTAGCAGTTATATCAGTAGAGAGTTATTTAGGAAGAAATCTGTAAAATTCCAAGCCTCAGGTAAAGGGACACCCACTTCAATTGTCATTTAGTTACTCAATAAAATGAAGTAATAATAATAAAAAAAAACTTTTGCAAGAATTTTTTCTCATTTTGTTATTGCCACTCCTTCATTGGGGGAAAGGGTTTCACAAATATCTGTTTAATCTTATCTATTGTTACATTTGTCTATTTCAGCAGTAATTCCTTTAATCTTTTGAATTAAAGGGAGAGATTGCTATGTTCACAACAATTGGGAATTTTGCTTCACATTGCAAGATGTATAGGTAAAATATTCTGATTTTAATACCTTTTTGTAGGATAAGATTATCAAAACAAGATTTTTGCTTGAAAGAAAGTGGAAACTAAAATACCATGTGATATGTGTATTTCTACAAGTAATTCTTGAGAAACTGTTCATTGTTTGAGCAGACTCAGTGCTATTAGGACATTTTAAATGACCAAGTGAATACTTTTGATTAATGACAGTAATAGAGGAGAGTAGTTCACAAAGAATTTTTCTGACATTATACAACTCGATGCTATTGGCCCTGAAATTACTCTCGCTACAAAGTTTGTTCCAGAACTAGTCCAAGACTAAAAATAGTTATAAAATAATGCTGCCAGTTGACATCACCAAATTTAAAACAAAGTGTCTGAAATGTTGAAGTTCCTCTATATCCTACGGAAAAAAAAACCCAAAAACAAACTTACAGTGCAGTTTCTTTT
>VZTG01005249.1:853047-948475 GCA_013397845.1 Melanocharis versteri | reverse complement strand
GAGAAATTATTGGACAGATATTCAGAGCTTTGAGTCAGTGGCTACTCTGGATGCAGCACATGAGAACACCAAATATTGCCAATGGTTTCTCAAAATGTTGAATAAATCTCAGTTAATCACTGACTAATGTGGACACTGAAAGCTTGGTGGCAAAGAGATTTTTCCAGTATCTGCCTGTGTCCGTGAGCATTCTCACTTTCTCACGGAGCTAGCTGAAAAACAGCCAGAGAGCTTTTGTAAATAATTCTTCTATCTTGCACCTGTGAGATGTTTTCCACCTTGTTGTTGTTATTCTGAGGAATTGCTTGGGAATGGATGTTTTAGGATCTGGCCAATAAACCTGGGGGCTGGTTGGCTGAGGATCCAATGACTTTCTACCATTCCAACAGCCTAGGGTACAAAACCCATCTGTATATAAATAAATAAAGGCATTTCTATCCTGTTCTTCCTGAGTTCGGCTGCCTCTTTTCTCCCCGGGCTGTGTCTGGCTGCAACAGACTAATAAACTGATGCCCCTACCAAGCGAAGATCATTATTACACAATTTATAAAACAACTAAAAAAATGTTCTGATCGTTGAAATGGACCTTGTAATAGCAGAGCACTATTTTTTCTGCACTTTTTGTGGAAAGTGATGACCACAAAAATTACATACATAAATTTATATTTTTTTGGTCAATCTTCTTATCTGACTTAGTTCCTGTAATTGTGCAGCCGTCCCATCTTCACAAATTAATATTTCAGGATCTGCTACATATGATGAGGTCTGTTATGTAGGATGGACTGAAGAGTTCTGTATTCAGCTGAGAGAGAGAAAATTTTATGATACTTCAATATTATACAGGTAACCCCCGTTTGGAAGCACCTAGTCTGGTGGTTCTCCTACACATAACATCCTTTATCTAACAGAAGTTTGCTTCTGATTTCCAGGAAGTATCACAGGACCATCTCTTTCAGTAAGCTCACAGTTCTATAAGTTTTACTAGGAGTATTTTAACAAAGATTTAGGTTTGATAAGAAAGACCCGTATAATGATAGGTGGTTATGCCCAAATTAGGCAGCTTTAACGGTGTGCCAGGTTGTTATCCCCATTCTCAAAACATGGAGTGAAACACACTTTTTTAATACAGTTTCAATGGCACAACCTGCAGCCGTATAGTTAACATAGTAGCATAACCACATGTGGTAATTTTAAGTGCAAATTAGAGCACTGGTTTTGGCCTAGTTTAATAAGTATAACTGAATTCTAAGAGGCCAAACCATAAATATCTGTCATCCCCCATCCCCATTAATGCTGTCCAGTGTGGTGGGTTGACCACACCACAGCTGCTTGCTCACTTGCCCCTCAGCAGGATGGTAGAGAGAACTGGAAGAGCAAAACCTGAAAACTTTTGGATGTAGATAAAGACAGTTTAATAAGTGAAAAAAAGCCACACACATAAGCAAAGCAAAGCACAACGAGGAATTTATTCATCACCTCTCATCACCAGGCAATTTTATCGCCATACCCATAGACTTTAAACAAGTTTGAGCTAAGGTCCAGATGCAGTCTTTGAAATATATCATTAAAAGTCAAGATACACATGGTTGTTGACAAATTCCTGAAGAATTGATACTTCCACGGAAGCACGTATAAAGGTTATTTGGAAAGACAAACACCGTAACCACAAATATCTCTCCTTCCTGATCCTTTTCCCAAGTTTTTTTTTTGCTGAGCCCAACACCATATGGTATGGGATGTCAGGATGTCCCTTTGGCCATTCATATAAGCTGTCCTGGTTGTGAGCCTTCCCAAAACCTTGTGCTCTCCCAGCTTCCTCACTGTAAGGTAGGGGGGAAAGAGAGAAAACCTTGATGCTAAGAGAGCACTGCTCAGCAGTAGCCATAATATTGGTGCTTTATCAGCACTGGTTTAGTCACAAATCCAGAACACAGCACCACATGGGCTACTATGAAAAAAATTCATTCCATCCCAGCCAGATACAATGCATCCAGTTCTCTGTTTTTTTTTTGTTTGTTTTGTTTGTTTGTTTGTTTGTTTTTGTTTGTTTGGAGGTTTTTGGGGGGGGCTGGGGGGTTTTTTGGGGTTTTTTTTGTTCTTTTTTGGCTTGAATTTTTTTTTTTCTAGTAAAAAGATACTCCAGAGAAGGAAACAGAAGAGGAGCAGTGTGCCCAGAAAACAGTACAGATTACTCAGGGATGTATAAAGATAGTTCATTTACTACCAGGTTATGCAATTAGCAAAGGGTCAGAAATGGGTGCTAGAACCTATTGATTAGTAGGAATAGCAACTAGAAGTCAAACGAGGAATCACTGTAAAGCCAAAAGTGTGAAGAAGACCTTCCTTAAATACAATTAGTGCAAAATAGGTTAGTGTTTTCATATTTATCTGTCTTTGTTGTGTGCAATATTCTGGAAATATTGTAGATTATATTGTATTTATATAGAGATAATGAAATTGTTATTATCTATGCATGTATTTACTGAAATAAAAATTTACTATATTTTATTTCTGTGCACTTCTAATCAGTGCAGCAGATACAGCATGGTAACAGAAGAATAAATGTATTCTTACATAAGAAAATTAATGTTAGTCAGGAAAACCAAATGAAATGCACTGAATTTTATATTTTTTCCTTTTTTTTTCTTAAGAAGGACTTATGGCAATACAGAGAAACTAAAACTTCTTCAAACTTATTTAACATCGAAGCCCTTCTGAAATTGTTAATATAATTTCCAAGTATTCAGGAACATTAGGCATTAAAAATTGGGTTTTATGTCCTTGGGGAAAGAAATTAATAGACATAAAAGATTCTCTATCTTAATCTATATATTTATAATATGTACATAGTTCTTGTCATTGCTTTAAGCATTAATGAATATTAAACAGCAGTGAAATTACAGTTTGCAGAACCAGCCTTCTGGGACTTAAGTAGTCATTAATAAAGCCTAGAACCTCCTTCTTAGAAGCTCTAAGCCGCATCTTCAACTGCTGATGTAACACTATAGGTCATCTGCTGCTGCAGCTGGGCACTGGCTCAGTGTCTGCCCCTCCAAATTTAATACCTTTAGTTCCTCTCCTCAGTCACCCACCCTCGGTCTCTGATTCCAAACCCCCCAACAGCAGGACCAGCAACGTCAGCACTCTGGCCATTTCCTCCCTTCCATATCCCTACTACATTTTCACTCTTTCTCGAAGGTTGTTACATTTTAGAAGGAAAGGAGGAAAAAGGAAAAAGGAAAAAGGAAAAGGAAAAGGAAAAGGAAAAGGAAAAGGAAAAGGAAAAGGAAAAGGAAAAGGAAAAGGAAAAGGAAAAGGAAAAGGCAAGTAGCTCTTTGGATAAGCTTTTTACTTTATTGCTTTTCTGTCTCAATTGAATTCTACTGTTTCCCTTATCCTAGTACAGATAATTTGAAGGCCTTCCAAGTACTAGAAATCATGGCTTCTTCATAACAGACAGAAAGACAACTCTAGCAAGCTGCCTTCCCTCTGGCTAGGACAAATGATTGCCAGATGCTGTAGCAGATTCAGCATATAAGAGTATAGAGAGAATACTGACCTTTGTAATGTCACACAGGTTTCATCAACCTTATGTGACCCTGACTACCTCTGGTAATTGAAGCTGAAGAACGAATTTGATCCTTTCTGTTTCGCTGTACACTTTCCCAGTGCATAGGAATCACCCCTCTGCTTTGCAAAAACAATGTAATTTCTGTGGTTCGTTTACACTTGCATTTTCTCTGCAGGCAATTTCAGGTAGGTGCACTTCATTGTGCACATCCCATTGTGGTAATGTCTCATTGTCCATGCAGAGACCTATGACAAAATGAGGTCCAAGGTCCTAAACCTGGGCCGTGGCAATCCCTGGCACACCTACATGTTTGGTGGAAAGTGATTGAGAGCAGCCCACAGAGCAAGAATTGCAAGCTATTCACTTAGGGGTGATGGTTGATTGAAAACTCACCGTAAGCCATCAGAGTGTGCTCACAGCACAGAAAGCCAATGGAATCCTTGCTTGCATCCAAAGGAGTGAAGCCAGCAGTTCAAAGGAACTCTGGTGAGTGCTCTGCTGAGACCTCACCTGGAGTACTGGGAACAGTTCTGGTGCCCCCAACAGAAGAAGGACATGGAATGGTTGGAGCAAGTCCAGAGGAGGGTCAGGAAAAAGATAAGAGTGCTGTAGCACCTTCCATAAAAACACAGGCTGAGAAAGTTGGGGGTGTTACACATGGAGAAAAGAAGGTTGCACATACACCTCACAGCAACTTTCCAGAATCTGAAGGGGGCCTACAGAGAAGCCAGAAAGGGACTCTTCATCAGGAATTGTTGTGATAGAGGAAGGAGTAATGGGTACAAATTGAAAGAGGGGAAATTTAGGTTAGATATTAGGAAAAAATTCTTTGCTTTGGGGGTGGTGAGACAGTGGAACATGCTGCCCAGGGAATTGATGTATGTCCCAAAACTGGAAGTGTTCATAGCCACATTGGAAAAAGCCTTGAGCAAACTGCTCTAGTGGAAGATGTCTCTGACCATAGCAGGGAGGTGTTGGGACTAGATGATCTTTAAGGTCCATTCCATTCCCTTAACATTCCAAGCCCTTAACATTCTATGATTTTATGATTAATTTTCCTCCCTATTGTTTATAACCTTAGGAAGTGCAATTCACCAACACTGCCAATGTATGATTCCCTTTGCAAGGTTATATCTATTTTCTTATTAGCATAGTTATCGGTTATACCAGAGAAACCATTTGATCTTTAATTAGTCCACCTGTTAACTGCTCAAACTCACAACACTTAGTTTTTCTATATTAATAAGCTGATCTAGCCTGTTAGCCGGGGTCCTTTAAAGAGGACATATTATTGCTAATGGCATATGCATTGAAATATTTTTGACAGTTTTGAAAGATGATATAGCAATTTATTATATTATATCATACCCCCACTGAAATATGACACAGGTTTCTGGTGGTTGTGAATCTGCCAAAATAGCAAGGACTTTATAAATTCAAATATCTCAGTAGCTCCAGACCTTGAAAGAAAGAACTGAAAGTGCTTTAACCACCTCCTCCGCTACTCTACCTATTTTATTTCAGAAATAAGGAATATTCTTGCTCAGTTATATGCCATTTAAATTAATTTCTTTGACCTTGATTCCATTCAAAATTTAGTTTAAATTATTTTTATTTGTGAGTCCAGAGTAAATCACACTATCAATTTTCATGGTGTAGCATGTTAACTGCTTCTGGAGATGTTGGATCAAAAGAAAACATACATCTTTGTCCATAAAAAGTGTGGTTTCTTTTGTAGTGACACTTCTTGCTTTAAGTAATGGGTAATAAACATTTCTGAAATCAAGTGTTGTTTGTTTATATGAAATTTTGCTCAGAAATATTTACAGAACTTGATGTATCTAAGTGGGAGAAAGATTTGGCCTATCTGATTAATTAACTTTTCACTTTAGAAAAACAAATTATCTACTACATATAACTCAATTACCTTAGAAAAATCAAGGTCACAAAACTGATGGTACCAATGTGTTATGGCCAGTACTCTCTTCCTTCTCTTAAGTGTTAAATTACATCCAAATCTTAGACTGTAAAAGGACTCAGACTTCCATAATTTAAAAAAATTAACCATAAATATTTATAAAAAATTTTCCAGTTATCCATCCAGTTATTTTATCTAGATCTATTTCTGACCTAGACCTGTTTAAATATTTCTAGATCTGTTTTACCAATAGTTATCCTACAAATCCTATCTATACACCAAAAGATATAGATAAATAAATATAAATAGTATCTCTATTTATCTACATCTATTCCATCGATATCTATATCTATCTATCTATCTATCTATCTATCTATCTATCTATCTATCTCTGTATGTGAAGTCTATCTTACAAGAAGAAGAATGCTACCTTCTAGTTATCAGATTCAAAAGTAAGGATATGGGTCTGTTCCTTAACAAAGGTATGCCATTGATATTTATTGGCTCATAATTTCAGAAATACTGTTTTAAAAGAAAATTGGAACTCTTGACAAGATCATGAGTCAACATATTTTGAAAACTGTACTCTGTGCTATATTGTATGATCTAGTTTTGTAGTGAGGTGAATTCTAAGATTTACTGCAAATATCTGAAGTAAATATACTACTGAAATGTAGCTATTAAATGCATTTGAAGTTAGCATATACCACCATCTGTCGTTATAGATGCATTTCCTCATTTTTGTAAATGAAACTTAGTTTTCTACTGCTGCTAATAGCTTCCATTTAGAGACCGACAAGACAAAGCCACTACTGGAGGTAGAAAAAAACCCAGTAAGTGATGTTGTCAGTGCCTCAGAGGTAAATAAATACTGCTTTTTCCATGATCTGACCTTTAGGCTGATTATGGGTATGGTTATCTTTGCCAGAAGTGCACAAGATAGATTAAACCAAGCAGCCTTTTTAATACTGATTAATCCTGATGGAAGTAGATTTGTTTGGTCCTAGGGAATGCAGCAAAAATATTGGCCTTATCATCTGAGCAATTTTTAAAGTTATCTTTGATGTGAGCTAGGAGGTGCTTGTGGTTTGACTGGTCACAGTGTGAGAAATGCCACTTTTGTTGATATTTTAAATTGGCTCTTGCTTTCATGTTTGTACATAATCCGTGTGATGGAGGTTTTGAATTATATACCCAGAGCACTAAAAAAAGTGTTGGAAGACTCAGAATTTTTTTTTTTTTTTTAAAGACTGGCTGCCAGACTTGCTTGTCTTAAATCAAAGCTCTTCCTTTAATTAGAGATGGGTTGCAAGATGCCTGGCAATTTCACAAAATACATTAAAACTGATTCTGTGCCAAGCAGACCTGAACAATGCAGCAAAAACCCTGGAGCCCTTCTCTTCTCATGTCTGTGACTGAATGATGGAATTGCTGAGGTTAGGAAATGATTGAACTGGGGAAGATGTATTATCTCTCCAGCATATGTAAATAAACAATTTGGGAGCCAGCCTAAAGAAGACTGGATCAGTTCCATACATGCTCCCAAAAGAGATGCAAACAGCATAAATGGAATATTACTAAAGTGAATAAAGCATGGGGGGACAGGAAGAGACAGCTAGAGCTGCTGGTGAAGAAGCACAATGTCTATGGAAGGCCAGAAGAGACGAGTCATCCCCAGGAAGAGCAGCAGCATAAGCAACACGTGTACCGTGTCAGCAGCAGCTGGGAAGTTGGGCTGGGGACAAGACAGATTTGAATGGCAGGGGATTAGTGTTGTCAGGTGGATGGACAAGAGGATGCAATGACAAGTTGTCTGCCACCCAGGCTGATCGAAGGCAGCATTGTGATGGAATGCAAGCCATATGGCCAAATTGTATTCTTACTTTGTCAGTACTCGCACACATACAGCTCTACTGACAGGTGCCATCTGAACGTAATGAAGCAGGGCGCTGCTGGCCCCACACACATTTCATCAATGTGATTAGCAGAGCTCTTTGGGATTACATGCCCATACACAATTAGGTGTTCTGTAGTAAAAGCAATCTTTTTGCTTAGGTTCTTTCTCAATTCTCCCTCTCTTTGTTGAAATTCTGTGGCAAAGTTTTATTGCCATGTAGCTGAATCTCGAACGCCTCTGTGCTCTTCTTTACCCCTCTACCCTTTCTCTCTCTGCACTATACTGTCTTGATATTTTCAGTTCTTCATTGGATAATTCTATCTCCTGCTCTACTTTTATCTCCAATGTCTTCTTAAGACATATTGGTAGTCTTTTCAAACACACATTCGCTGTCTTAAAATGGGTGTGTGAAAGGGATCAAATACAGCAGTAAATTTTTCTGAAATCTGGCCTGCTCAACCATCTTCATTTGGCCCCCTTTATCTGTAGTATTTAAAACCCTCCTAAATCTATGGGTTTTTTTCACTTAGGACTTGACACATGCATGTATCTAAGAAAGTAATAATTCCAGACACAGGAGATACTAACTGGGACTGCCTCAAACACTGAAAGGGCTAAGTAAATGGAAATCTCTCAGCAGAGCTAAATGTGGTTGCAGTACATGACTGAGTAAATCTGAAGAAGGTAGATTTGGACTAAATGAAAGAGAGGAGGCATTTTTAAATCCTAGAGTAGACAACAACCCAGTGCTGCCTGTTTATTTTTCTCTGTGCTAGTCAGAAGTGGTGGACCCTGAAGAAAAGGAAAGTCACTATAACTGAGACATCGGCAAGCCAGGAAATAACTGGTAGCCCAATCAAGATCACCACTGTGGATAACAATTCTGGCAGAAATGGTACACAATTCTCAGGGAAAATAATTTTTAATTTGAATTCAAGTGTATTTATACTGAAAACCTGATTACATGAGACAGACTCATTCATTCAGAATACATAAACTTGTCATGTATGATCACTCGAAACATCTGGAATTTAAAGGAATACATATTTGCACATATTTTAGCCATGGAAAAAACATGGCCAAGAATTATTGACAAAGTAGATTGCTGAATAACAAACAAATATAGAGAAGCTGCAGTCTGTTTTATAAATCATTTATTAGAGAAAAATGTGGCAATATTTTTCTATTGTGAATTGTTTCCTAGAATCCAATTAAAGTGGCTTATGATGCCTGGTGATTATTTAAAAGGCCAGTTAACAGTGCTCTAGAGGGTAAGCTTTTCGTAAGCACAGCAGCTCATGTCCAAAAGCTCTAAAATATACCCCCTTGTCCAAAACGTTCAGAGTTTTCTGTTTAAAATGTGATCCTTTATACAGCTGGACTGTTTTCAACAGACCTAGATATTTAAGCAAAACGAATTATAGTAATAGAGTACTTTCTTGATAATGCTGTACATGTCAGCTGTTGTGTGAAGTTTGCATGCAACATAGGTTTAATGCTTCATATTATGAAAATGGGGGGTGGGTAGGGGGGGTGTTGGGAGTTTGTTTTCTCTGTTTTTTGGGGAGGGTTTTTTGGGGGGGGTTGTTTGTTTTGTTTTGTTTTTTTGTTTTGTTTTAATTTTTTGAGTGTTTTGTTGCTGCTGTTGTTTGGGTTTTTTTGTTTTGGTTTGTTGGGTTTTGGCTGGTTTCTTTTTTTTCCCCTGCACTGCTCACAGCTGACCCATCCTTGGGCATTCATCTGAACATCTTGGCTACAGAGATATCTTTTTTTCCCCTTTGTTGCATTCCTGTCATTCTCAGCCCTGAAGAAAATAAAAGAAAAAAATCAGGAAAAACACTAACAGAATTTCAACTTCAGCAAATAAGCCAAAGAATGACAAATGTCTTATGACAACTAAGATGTTCCTCTTTTCAAGAACACAGTGGCTATACTTCAGGCATGAAGACTTGGCAGGAAATTCAACATTTGGAAACCCACTGAAGGCAGAGTAGTTTTTAATTTCAAAAAATAATTTCAGAAAAAAAGAAATAATATTTTTTATTTGCAAAATAGTTTTAAAGGATTGCTTCATTCTTTGTGTCATCTGTAACATACAAAAGAAGAAAAAAAGTATTGTTTTGTTAATCAGTTCTAGGTTAAGACCTAGTAAAGTTATCTCATTTTTAAACCCGAGGTGAAAAGGCTTCTCACTGGTACCTATTAAATTGTTCTTTTGAATCACATTAACAGAATGTGGACTGTGATGAACATGGAGAGTATCAGTCTGTATGCTATATGCTACAGCAGAATGTAGCAGCCAGTAAAGCTTTCAAATTTACATCAGTTTTTGTTGTAGTTGAATTCTGGAAGTAGAGAATTATTTTTTCAATTATGTATATGGTGGGAAACATTGGGTATTCACAAGCAGGCTGATTTTGAAGACTTATTGTATGAAGAATAATATAATTAACACCTTGATGTGTGTGTAATTGTACAACTGACTTTAAGCTTCATTTTATAATAGTGATAATACATGTGGGACTCCATAGGGGACCAAAACCACTACCTGAACAAAAGTGTAATGTAAAATAAAAGTAAGATAAGTCCATTCTAATGAGCTGCATGCTCCAAATTACTCAGCTTTTGTGTTATTCATGTTATGCATATAAAAAATAGGTATTTGCAATAAAACAAAATTTACATTTAAAGAATGAAAGTCAGATATATGGTGTGTATGTACTATATATTTACAGCTTCAAAAAAATCTGTATGTTTTAATGACTGTTTACTCTGGCTGCATTTTATCTTTACAGAATATTGTGAAGTCTTGAAACACTTAAAACACTACTTATAGGAAGGTTGCTATACTTTAGTGAATTAGGCTAATTTGTCTGATATGTTTCTTGGAACAATGAGTATTCCCAATGAAGCTTAGTGACAAAAATTTCAGTATTAAAGGAGATTTAGAAAGCAGATAGGGCAAAAAAAGAAACAATACAAAGAAAACTTTTGAAGAAAAAAAACCAGAAAATAAAAATACAAAGAGAAGGACAGTTATCAACCATACACACAGATTGTGGTGAATTAACCATCAATAGTGGTCTGTCAATCCTTAATGCAAAGTAACTGAGAAACCTAAATAAAAGATATATTTGTGACTCCCTGAGTTCCTATGGGTAATGCAAAGAGGATGGCGTGATATTTAACAGGAAATTGGAAACTGCAAGGAGTAAATAAAGATTATTTATATTTCTTGTACTCAAAAGAAAAGTGACACCTTTGTGTGACCATGATGGACTTCAACTAGGCCAGTGGCAGCTTCAGCTGAAGCTCCTCTATGAGAAGGTTGCTTTCAGAAGCAGAAAGAAATGACTGTGAGCATCATCAGTGGTCACCAGATACGGGATTCAGGCAGAGTTAGATTGAATCTTAGTCATTCAGAAGATTTATGTTGCAGAGCCTAGAAGAAAGACATTTCTGACTGAGCGTCTACACCACTTGTTCAGTAGAGAACTCAGCCAGATGATATTCCTTCAGCAGGCAAACTGAATAGAAAGTATAAAACAATATAAATTAAAACAGGTTATAATCCTCATTCTATTACTATTGTCAATATCACCATCATTATTACAGTCACCACCATTAATTATTATAATAAAATGTTATGTTTGGGGATTTATTTCATTTTTGCATTTCTGGAGGCTGAAATAGTTAAATGAAGCAGGAAGATTGCCAGATAGCCAAAGCAAAGCAATTAAGAGACAGTAGGAAGAAGCAAAATTTAAGTATTCTTGAATCAAGACTAAAACAAAATATTAAAATTGTTAAAAATGTGAATAGCAGAATGTTGTGTTTTGAGGACTTCAATCCCTAAATTGTGAAACCACTGAAATGAATCTGAGTTGAATTTCCAAAACCAATGACAGTAGTAGTCTTTTCTTTTATATCGCAATTATGTCAAAGTGTGTTTGTTGATCTTTCATAGATCATAGTTGGTAAGTCTTTTTCACTGCTATTATTCCATTTTTTCCAAGAAGTGCTTGGCTTCTGTCTCTCTGGTTCCTCATTAGATTTTTTTAATGCACCAGTTTCTTTTACTGGATGATGTCTGTTTTAATACCTAATTTTTAAGAAACTATCCTTGAAAGACAGAGCATAAAAATATCTGTCACTGCTCTTGAGGTCATGAGATCACACAGACTTAATACAATGCACTTTCCAGAAAAGGGAAAGAGAAGTAATGTTCATGAAAAACGTGCTTCAGAGTTCCCTTTCTTGAGGCTTGTCATTCACCTCAGGGAGAGTATTTTTCATTTGCCATCTCCTTGCAGTCAAACTCCCTGAACAAGTCCATCTACATTATTTACATAATAAAAGCAAGCAAATGGACAGGGTTCTTGGGAGGAATGTAGACAAAAAAAATAATCTTTAGATTTGCATTATTCCAAAACATCTTCAAAATATTGTAAGAATTAGTACTTGTACCTTTTTATCTGCTTTTTTCTCTACCAGACTCTTTTGCGAATTTTGACATCTTAAAACCCAAGATGGTGATCAAGTTACTTCATACATAGTGGACCAAGTTTCCCTTGCTTATTTTATTCAGTCAGCAACATTGCCCCAATAAGAAAATCTTGGTGGAAGTAAGATGGATTTATGTGGCATAGGTGTCACAATACCTTGAAAAGAGAAAATAGAGATTGAGAATCATATTTGTAGGAATAAATTGTCATCTGCTGCTGCAGAGCTGGTAGATATTTCCCCTTTATTTCTGACACTTGGCTAGACCTTGAAATAAAAAAAAATAATGAGCACCTTTTCAGTTAAATGTTTGAACGAAATTTAAAGAGGAAGTGAGAAACGTTAATGTGAGATTTCTTAGAACAGCCAATCGGAAAAGGAAAGAAACTCCTCAAACCTTAAAGAGAGAGAAAAACAGAATATAGGAGGGATGATAATATTACTATGTAGACATCATGCATATACTTTCCCTGCTCACCATTATAGAGAAAAAAATGCCTTGTGACAGAACAAAGAAGAGGTATTGACAGCAGAAAAATAAGAAAGAAAACCATGTTGAGAGACATGCACAATCCCTCCCGGAATGGCACACAGCAGTGATAATGTGCTTGGGCTCAACAAATACCAGTGAAGCCTGAAAACTACTTTTGATGGAGTTTTAGACAAAGCACAGCTCTGTCAGCCATACTGAACTACTACCTAGCTAAACTTTATGAAGGCCCTCTTGTAAAATGCGTAAATGCATGGATCTTTCATGTACTGATAAAGTTGTAAATTTTGGCACCATGATACACTAGATACTGCCAAAAGGACTTATTTGGGGTCCGAAATACTCTTGTTCATGGATCAGTGTTTGTTTCTGAGTAAAGGTTATTGCTTTGCATATACACTCTGAGCGTGGGCAGAAAGAGCGTTCAGGAGTTAGTAACGGTCAGCATCATCCAATTGAGTACTCTTGTGTGGTTTATCAATATAACTCACTGGCAATGAATATTAAACCATGCTCTATGCCTGTGCACAGATACTGCTGCTGTTGATGGCTCCTGTATAAGAACTTCTGGTTCACAGTCCCTCTAATTTCCAAGCTCCTTCCAAGATCTTCTGTCATATGAAAATAAATATTGATTTTCCTGTTATTGATTTTGCTGTTATCAGTCCAAATGTGAGGTAGTGTGATGTTGTGGCATTCTGTACATGACACCTACTAAATGAGATTTGTAAAAGGAACCAGTTTGTGAACAGGCCTGAGCTTGCTGTCCTTATTAATGTCTATGAACTTAGTGAATGATCTCATGGACTTTCTTGCTTTCTTGCTTTCTAAATATCAGAAACAGAAACATTTCTGTTCTGAAACACTCCTTTTGATCTTATTTTTGCCCAGTAATGTTAATTATTCCACTATCAATACTGCTTGTCATCAGGCTGCCCATAAGTCATGCCTGCTGCCCACTATTCATCTGATGTTTTTCTTGATTGTTTTTTAAATAAATAATCGTAGTTTGTTTCTACATGTGAACTTGTTTTTAATAAGTTTAAGAACTGTAAGGAATGTAATTTGATTTATAAATATCTGTCTCTTAATTTTTGTTCTGCTTTCTCAGTGTTCCCTGCTGTCTTTGGCAAAAGCTGTTAACTATTCCCAGAGCTCCGCTGACATTGCCAAAGATGGTAGCATAAAACACTGACACGGAAATAAAAATAACATGATTCTCCCTGTGTTTTATTTCAGTTGGAAATCAGGGAGATAGTAGCAGTGTAGGAAATCAATGAATGCCAAATGGAGGAAAACAATGAGACTCAGGAGGGGAATATTTTGCAGTTTAATTGCAGACATTAGGACTGAAGAGATTAAAACCATTAGGTACTGAAGAACTGAAATCTGTGGGCATAAAGGGCAATCAGGAGCTCCCCAAGCTATTCACCATTTCTTGTAATAAGACCACAAAACAGTGCTGATGCTTTAGGCTGACCTCTTGTGCTCTGGGATAAGGCAGCTCTACCAATACTGCAGCATAAATTTAAGTAACTCTAGTTGAGGTCTCAAGATTTCCTAAGGCTATCACTTATTTTGCAGAGGAATACACTACTAATAATTTAGGCGTATGAGTAATATATGCTGAATTTTTGTGTCCTTGGTATTTTTGATATTTTTATTTCAGAAGTGCATCATGTTTCTTCTTTAAACCCTCCGATGGTCAGTAAATTGGATTTATTTACAACCTCCTTGTAACAGAGGAAAAGCTAAAAGGTGACAGTCAACATACAAATTTAAAATATAATTTCATACAAATATTTTGAAAAACTGTTTGGATCATAATTTTTCTAGTAAAAGAATATACAATGTAACCACTTAATTTTTTTTTACTTTTCAATTTCTTCAAAATTGAATTATGAGTTTTTAAATTACAACAAATTTAAGACCAATTCGGACAAACCTGACCAAATAACATAGGGATTTAACGAATAAATCAATAAAAAACACATGTACTACCAAAGGTTTTGATAAAAAGTATATAAAGTATAAATTATGCACCTGTGCTGGCTTGAAAAATTTCACCAGAGATGACAGTAGTTACCCCTCCTAACTTTTTCCCAGGAATGCCTGAGGCAGAACTCCTGCCTGCTTTCCTAGGTCTTGATAGAAAGCCCAGGTACTTTTTTTCTCTGTTTGTTGTGAAGCGTTCAAGAATAATGGAAGAGTAGAATATAGTCTGATAAAACTGAGCATTGCAGGCCATTTAAAATATTTTCCTTGATGGACAAAGAGGAATGTTGTACTGGTAATATTGAAAAGAAAGAAGAAAAAAACTAAACAAAAAAGCTTTTATAGTTAGCTATAGTTGAAAGACTTTGTGGCAGAAAGAACAATTATTTTTTTTTATATTGCTTTCTTAATTAAAATAGATTATTTTCAGATGTAAAACCAAAATTACACATATAGAATCTTATTGTTATTGCAGTGGAAGGGGGTCATGGGGAATAACAGACCTCTGGTGCATATAGTACTAAATATTTACTAATAATCCCCTCATTTTTTTTCAAAATAAAAGGAAGTTGCTGCATATAATGGAACTGAGGTTATTTCTATCTGCTCTGATACAGTCTTCATAAGATAATTTTGGCTAATTTTTAGAATGCAGAAATACCATCCAGGATCTGCATCTACGTTGCTTTAATATTTGACATTTTTTCTTTCTGAATGTTGGCTATTTTAAGAAATTAAAATGAAATTATTAACAATTTGGATATTTAGACCCATTATGGTTGGCTATTGAAATTTCTTGAAGAATTTTCCTTTTTTTTTAATAATAAAATGTGTGGTTCCAAATATTTTCTAAGGTATAGATATTACACTAATTGGTACAATTTTTAAAGCATCACTGCATTAACAGGAGCAGTGTTCCTTTAAAATTAAAAATGAAATATGTATGGTATAGAAGGAATTTTTCTGCTCTATGATGTTTTTGTCACAAGACAAGTGCTCTCTTACACATGTTTTTAGTGTTTTTTCTTTAATTACATACACGTAATTAAATTTAATTACAGTACACGTTGCCTGCAGGCTGTACAGCAAAGCACCTAATGGTGGTATCAACCTGCAGAATGAGTATGTACTGACCACATGAGCTCTCTGAGAACACTGAGATCAAGAGACAGAATAATCAAGAAAAAGGAACACCAGAAGAATCAAGTTCTTATTCCTGAATTTGACACTGACTTTCATGGAGCCTTGTCCATACTTCAGCTTCCTTGTGTAAAAGACAGAAGAAATAGTAATTAACCAATACTATACTATTACAATACTGCACATAATGCTGAAGTGTTGTGAACTTAATTGGATAATGCATGTTCAAACATTTGAATTTGTAAATGCAGAGATATTTATAGTGGATGGGGTGACATCAGACTGGGGGCTGGTCGTTAGAGAGGTTCCACAGGGCTCCATTCTCAGCCCTGTGCTCTCCAACATCTTCATAAATGACTTGGAGGCAAGATTGGAAGGGACACTAAGTAAGTTTGCTGACACTACTAAATCTAAGGACAGAGAGACCCTGAAGAGAGACCCTGGCAAATCAGAGGGCTGAGCAATCACGAAGCGTATGAAGTTTAACAGGGGAAAGTGCTGGATTCTGCACCTGGGACAGGACAATCCTGGTCATGCGTACAGGCTGGGGAACGAGAGGCTGGAGAGCAGCACTGTGGAAACAGACCTGGGGGTCCTGGTCAATGGCAAGCTGACCATGAGCCAGCAGTGCCCTGGCAGCCAGGAGGGCCAACCCTGTCCTGGGGGGCATCAGGCACAGCATCGCCAGCTGGGCAAGGGAGGGGATTGTCCTGCTCTGCTCTGCTCTCAAGGGACAGCCTCACCTTGAGTCCTGTGTGCAGGTTTGGGTGCCACAATATAAAAACAATGTTAACCTATTAAAGAACATCTAAAGGAGGACAATGAAGATGGTGAAGGTTCTGAAGGGGAAGACATACAAGGGGCTGCTGAGGTCACTTGGTGTGTTCAGCCTGGAGAGGAGGAGACTGAGGGGAGACCTCATTACACTCTTCAACAACCTCGTGAGGGGAAGAGGTGGAGCGGGTACAGATCTCTCGACTCTCATGACCAGTGAAAGGACTTGAGGAAATGGCATTAAGCTGAGTTGCGTGAGGATTATGTTAGATATCAGGAGAAGGTTTTTCACCCAGGGAGTGGTCAGACACTGGAACAGTGTTTTTCAGGGAAGTTGTCGCAGCACCAAGCTTGACCGAGTTCAAGAAGCATTTGGATGATACTCTCAGGCACATGGTGGGACTCTTGGGGTGTCCTGTGCAGGACCAGGAGTTGGACTTGATGATCCCTGTGGGTTCCTTCAAACTCAGCATAGTCTATGATTCTAAACAGAAACAAGAACTATAACACACTTCAGGAAGAGACCACAATTGTAGGAATCAACTATGTGCATAATCCTTTGGGGAAATTTTAAATCTGGTAGTTCAGTGAAGAGAGACTGGTTTCATTTGATTTGTAATCTTAAATTTTAATATGGGAGAAATTCACATAGTTAAACAGATAAAAGATTATCCATGAACCATAATTCTTACAGGAATTATTCTAAGTTATATTTCTGCAGTCAATCTTCAGGGTGTAATTATAATTGTCTTGTAAACAAATACATATAGATGCTGAAAACAGGACCAATTATATCTATGTCATTCCTGAAACTGACATGTATGAAGCTATTCCTGTTCTAAAACATTTCAAATTATAGTAGTTGCAGTGGTCTATCTAACCTTTCTCTCGGTTAGACCTCCTTTTACTTCCTGAAAAAAAAAAAAAATCCCTCTCTCCCTTGTCATTTAATGCCATTGCTCCTTCTCCTTCACAACACCTTTTACATAGTCAAAGACCACCACCATGTTTCTAAACCTAATAAACCTGTATTGTTCAACTTTACAGACAGTTGTGTTTCCAGGACCTATTTCCATACTTGTTACTGTTTCATGGACTATCACGAATTGAATCAAAAACTAAGATTCTTAAAGCTGGAGTTAATATTCCAGCTGAGATATTACTACCACTTAGAAGAGAAAATTGTGACTTCAGGGGTTTTTTTGCAGGTAATAACGCAGTTCTTATCTCATTAACTTAAATGAGTTTTCATCATTAGTGTGATATTTTTGATTAATGTATGCTGTGACTATAATTCTGTTCACCACCCTTTTAGCAATTTCTGCAGTGCTGCTGCCCAGGTTTTCTACACCCTGTGGTTGTGCAGCCACTTACATCTAATTGTGTGTAAAATTTGTGGGTTTCCTTAATAGACTACATCCTAATTTTCCGCACCATTTCTCATATTTGCCAAGTTCATTCAGATATATACTTCTGTCATCCAGTATTTTTGGACTTTGTCAAAATTTAACTTTGTTTATGATGTTAATAATTAGAATACCAGACTTACAGAACCCTATCTGATATATTCTAGCTTAAGAGAGAGCTGCTCTCTGGAAAACACTCTTGCCAGTTAGGTGTTGACATCATAACGGTCTCATTTTTCTAGATTTCTTATGAGAATTCCACAAAAGTGGCAAAAGCTTGCTGCAACGAAGATATGTGATATCTAACACTTCCTTTCTATTCACAGAGTCCACTACTTTGTCACAGAAGGAAATTATTTTGGTTTAATATGATCTAGTCTTCACAAATATATGTTGGCTGTTACTCTTCCTTTTATCTACCAGGTAGATAAATTCATTTTAGTCTGTGTATTCTACTATTTCTCCAAGATCTGATGAAACTCTGGACATGAACCAGCAGTTGCACTTGCAGCCCAGAAAAAACAACTATATCATGGGCTGCATTAAAAGCAGTGTGGCCGGCAGGCCGAGGGAGGTGATTTTGCCCCTCTGCTCTCCTCCCACGAGATCTCACTTGGAGTAGTGAATCCACCCCTGAGGCTCTCAGCAGTAAAAAAATGGACCTGCTGGAGCAGGTTCAGAGGAAAGCCAGAAAGGCGATTAGAAGGGTGGGAAATCTCTCCTAAGAAGAGAGACTACCTATGGCAGGGGAATTGGAACTAGATGATCTTTAAGGTCCCAAACCATTCAATGATTCTATGTCTCTGACTTAACATTAACTTGATTGGTCTATACTTTTCTGATTCTTTGTATGTCTTATTGGTAAAGACAAATTGTCTTTGCATTTTTTCAGTCCTCTGTAATTTTTTCAGTACCTACTTCTGGCAGTTTAAAGGTTTCATTAACAACATATCTTAACACAAGTACTTCATCAGCTCTCACTAATCTTAAGGAGAAGTAACATACGAAAATATGTCTAATGTCTATGTTGTAATCTGAGCTCTTATTCTTCTGCAAAAGATGTCAGTGACTTTTTAAATGAAAGCTGAACGGAAAAAAGTATCAAATTGCTTCCCTTTCCAAAGTCATTGCTTGATATTTTATAGTTCCCTTTTCTCCCTGCCCAGTAGTAAGACATTTAGTTTCCTGGTCTTCCTCTTATAATGAGGTTTGGAATTATTACTTTGTTTACACATTTGAAAATGTTAAAGGTGTCATTGACTAACAATAACCAACATAAGGTTGGATTTGCAAAGCTGCAGAGCAAATCTTTCAAAGTTTCTGATACAAAAGTAACATTAGAAGAGAAAGAAATGTAAAGAGAAAGAAATAATAATCAAGGTAACTTGACAAGTAATTCCTTTATCTAAAGGTTCCAATGCTGTCCAGAATACTTGTATGACTGCCCAGGGAATTAATATGACAGTACTACAGTGAAATATCATATTCCTTCACAACCTGTGCATGTAAAGGCCTCTTGGAAAACCTGCAGGTGGCCCATACCTGGATGTCTGCTGATGTACCAGTATGTTTATTATTACAGCAAAGATGCAATTCCACTGCCTGGCACCTGTGGGTAAACATGTTCTTGAAAGCCATCCCCAGCTCCACCTTGCACCATGCTTCCATATTCATTGTCTACACTGACAGGAAATCCAGTTCAGAAGGCAGCTTTGAAACACCCTAATGCAGAACATCGTGGTGTTCTTGTGAGTGTGCATGTGAAAACAAATACAGTGTGCATCGAATTAATGATATAGATTTATTTACTTTAAATGTAATTACAAACAGAGGAGAGCACCATTAGAGATAGTGTGCAGCATGGCATGAAGTTGAAATTAAATGTTTTTGCTGCAGGAATTATTAGTCTAGTGTGTGAGGTGACCACTAATAACCAGTGTTGCTGTTGCTAGGAGCTATCAAAAGAAATGTCACTCTTCACAGCAAGTGATGGAATTTGACATATGGCATCAAAGGATCATTAAAACTACACCTGCTGCAGAGGAGGTTGTGTCTTTTGAGAGACTTTCAAGCAGAAAAGGTTATTCCAAGAATGTAAAAGAGTATGCCTTATTTTCTTTATTCCTTAATAGGTAATTAAGAAGCAGTAAGAATATAAAAATATGATCAGAAAAAAGACACAAAGGAAGATCCAGCCTTCTTGATTTTCAATGTTTTATGGAGTAAAAGTAAAGAACTACCAAAATAATTTCTTTCTAAAGTCTACAGTAACACATTTGATGATAAATCATTAATACACATAGCTGGAAATGTTCACTATCTTTTCTCAAAGTTCAGTACTGCATTCTACAGCTATTGCCTTAATGAAACTTCTCTATTAGTTTTGATAGCATTTTAAAGTGTGAACATTGAAGATTTTGGTCAGAAGCCTGAAACAGTTTGATACTCACTTCATCATGCACACATTGAACTATGTATAAGAAAATTACTGTTGACTTCAGTGGAAGTCAGCACAATTTCTGAGTCACCAACGAATTTATACTATAGAAGAACTCTATTTCATAGTAATGAAGATTTCTGTTGTAATTATATTTGTGATGTTATTCCTGAATTAGAATGGAATTTTCTTATCTTTTTTCTATATTTCAGTTCATACAGTTCTTACTCTTGTTTCAGACAAATAAATACACACATAAAGACTTGTTTATTGCCTGTGCAGATTTCTTGGGAGTTATTGCTAGAAATTAATGCACATAGAGAAAGGATTTAAATAAAACGTTGCTGTTAAAATGATATTTATAAATTTGCAATCTGCCTTTACTGGGAAAACTGAAAACCAAAACAGCTTAAAAATATTAAAAAGAAAAAAGAATCAGTGTTTATCTGTATTTAGTGGTCACACAGAGCAAAATCTACGAACTATTACTAATTATGGTTCTTCATTGGAATGGGTATAGTCAAAAAATCATTCATATTTTTACCTTTCTCCTCTCCATTCTCCACGGACTAGCTGTCTAGGATCTTCCAAACTGTATTTTATTACTAGCTCTACCACAATCTCCTAGACAGCTGTGGCCACATCATTGCCTGTGCATTTCATTTTACCAGTCTGCAAAATAATGGTGGTGTTACTAAAAAGGTCCAAGGTATTACTATTGGTGTTTCAATTTTATTCCTTTAAGCTAATGTATTTTGAATGTTTCCATGGACAAGGTTGCATATGTTGACTTCTATTAATATATATATATTCTATAGTCTCTGAGGGACAATTCATAGATTCATAGAATCCCAGATTATCTCAAACTGGAAAGGACTAAAAGGATTACCAAGTCCAACTCCATGCTACTCACACAAGCCCAACTTTACGTAACTGTAAAATATTTCAGTTTACTTTGAAATAATCTTAATTTTTAATTCTGACAACATACAGGAACAATCAATGCAGTGTTAAGAAACTGTGCAGAGCAAGTAGATGTGAAAGCTGTTGTACAATGTATCTGCTGAATCTCCTATGACCCGAGGCTCTAGATTCCAGTTTTTGGAACTGATTCCAACGTCTTTGGCCTCATTTATTTTTGTTGTTAAGTAAGGTGGTCTACCTTTATCAAGATGATTCAAAATCATGATTCCTTATATAATATTCCTATCCACAGCCCTGTAAGTTTATTATGTTGAAGACAGTAAGAAAATGATTGATTTGCACAATTCTGCTTTCTAACAATGAAAACAAATTTTGATCGTTTTCCATTAATCTCTTTTAAGTGCTGGAAATCAGATAGTGACATTAAAAAGGAGAAAAGGGAGTCTTAGATCTTAGAACTACTTCAGAGTCAGTTTTCAGTCAATCTTTGGCTAAAACAGACAAGGATTTCTATAGCAATCTTTCTACTATGTTTTGTTCTTCAGGAGACTAGAGAATAAGAAATAGTGTTTCTCAAATCTGAACAAGCTTATCAGAAATCCAAGGGGGATACAGATGATTTTGTTACAGTGGTGATAAAGGAAGTTTTAGCTTGATCTTTCTCTTTTGTAACTGGCAAATATGGAGCTACAGAGAGTGATTTGCTAATCATACTATTGGAGCTAATTTACTATGAAGATGTGAACTTAAAACAACACGAATTTCTATGATGTGACTGGAATACGCGTGATATGGCTGGCAAAAAAACCACAAAAGCTTTTTCAAATGGCTTAAGAGAATGTGCTGTCTGGGTTTAAATCCAGACATCAGGGGAATAGTATGTTAAAAGAATACATAAAACTAAAAGTGCTGCATCTATTTTACAGTATTTGCTTCAAACAGCATTATTTCAAGATCAGAATTAGCGACAGCCCAATAAATAAACAACCTTGAGCAATTACGTTATAACTGATAAAGGCTTAGGAACACTTATTGTTTTCCAGTTTAACTAAATCAAGAACAGACCAGGAAATAAGTGACCAAATTAGAAATCCTCTGCTGTAAATACCATGCAACTCAGATACAGAAGGAAGATTTTTAATTCCTGCAGCCTAGCAGTTGAAAAGGATTCCATAGTAGCAAGACCTGTTTTTTCAGTCATTGCTACTTAAAGAGAGCCACCCTGAGAAAGTGGGGGGCAAACATGTTTGGTGGTGTTGCTTTTTATTCCAAAATTTTATGTGACAAAAAATGCAGAACCAGTCTAGAACGTCTGCCTTGGTTTTTCAACACATCTCTGGATCTTGTAAGGATTTACTAATGCACATTCATTCAGTGCTTTGAATAACAACTGTATCTTTGATACTGACATTCTTATAGACAAAAACCTCATTCACATGCTTTTAGATAAATTCTTCTCCCTGCCTTCAGATGAACCCTGGTCTGAGCTAAAATTCTGAAAATTACCGTGTCAGCCCATTTTGGATGAATCTTCTGGTAATGAAAAGTTCCAGACTGATGGCTCAAAATTGTATTCTACAAAAATCTCCCATTTAAGTTTCTTCCACTTTGCTTCACCAATATTCCTGACTGTGATTCAAGAACAACAAATTTACTGATTGACAGCGAAACCTAGAAGTATGAATGCATAAATCTATTTATTAAACCTTATGGGAACCATGCTAATTCTGGAGACTACTTGTTCTTACTCTAAGCCCAGTAAATTTACTAGAAGTGAATACCAGTTTATCCTCTTTGAGGGTCATGAAATTGTAATAACTCTTTTATTAATAATAATCAGGTTAAAGTTTAAAATGACGCTAGTTAAAACTGAAAAATTTAAATCCTTTAGTTGTCTCATGATCCACTCAGTATTACCAGATGCTTTTTGTTCCTTTTTTTCTTCTTCTTGCTTTGAAAAGTTGGTTCATCTTATCCATTCCTTTTTTGCTGGTAATATGCCTCTTAATCAACCACATGATTATGTTTGTGTCTATGTGTGTTTTATGCAGATTCTTTCATTCAGCTGAATGCCAGCATTTGCAAAGGAAATGTGTCATTATTTTACATTCTGAAGGACACAACATTTAAATAACAAGACTAGGTATTTAAATGGGTTTCCCACACAGAAAAGATTTTATGCAAGTTTGTTTTTCAAGGTAGTTGTGATGCATAGAAATTAAATACATAGAATAGTAACTTTTATCTTCTCTGATTAATGAGAGAAATCTAAAAAATAAGCACCATATTCAAATTGCCACTAAACGGAAGAAAAAAAAAATACTTTGGGCAATTAAATTCAACTTTTATTGTAAATAACTACAAAGAGAGAAATTGATTTTAAACCTAAAATACTGGTCTAATTTCCTTACCAGTATGGGCTTAGATATTCACCTGTTTTTTGGTTGTGAGGTTATTTTAAACCTAGTTTAGATTGGCACTATCATTTTCAAACTGCTAGTTTCAATTGCATCTGGAAGTCACTGGAAGCCTGGAAATCCAGGAGGGATAAATGCAGGAAATGGTGTGTAAAATTCTGAAATGGGTAGTAGCCTTTTATTCCACACACATAGGTATTAATATCTGCAATGGAAGTTCTTCAGTAACTTGTCTCCAGCAGTAAATTATGTATACTTCTCTGAGATACAATAAATTGCATTTCTTACATTATGGCTATAATCAGGGCACTGGATTTCAGTTCTTTTCATCACAAGTTTTGTCTCCCAGTGGTTGATAAGGTGGTAGGTCTCATTTAGTTTCGATTACACCTATCTGTACTCTAGTGCCTTTACCCCTTTCCAGAAATATCTGCAATGAAGTCACATGGTAAAAAAAATAATCTGTAACACAGGCTTTTGCTGTTTTGGTAGACTGATACATCCATCAAACTATCAATTTTGAATGTTTATGTTTGTTTATCACATAGAGGTCATAGTCTTTCATGATTAATCTGTACTAAAAGAAGGAAAGGCAAACAGTCAGCAAAGTATAACACTCTGTTGACAGATGTGTTCAGTGTTTCATGTCCTGACCCCAGTTCTGAAATGGAATCATGAAAAAGGTGAGTCTTCATTGTGCTGAAGAAAAGTCCATTTCTTCTTGATGAAAAGAAAGAAAGAACACCAGGATCTAAAGATTGGTGATAGTATTTATTTTGGAAAATCTCATTTTACTTTGGATAATAAAAGTATATTTTGTTTTGTGTTTCTCTTCTAGTATCTTAATAGTTTATATTCTTGTTCTTTATAGTATCTGTGTTTTGCTTGTTATTTGCAGACTAGTTTCAGTTGTGTTTTCTGAATGATCTCTTGAACACTTCTCAGCAGATGCATGGTTAAGAATGATATGAGACAACTTTCCATCTCATAAGAATTCCATATACAGCAGGAGAAAACTTCAGCTTCTTTTGCCCATGGTACCCAAACACAGCAAATTAATGATCTAGAAACATGGTTTCATTTGCTCTCCCTTGCAGCATTTGGTTACAGGTTCATAATAATATGTCTGCTCTGACTATAGTGTTACTATGGAGACTTCATGGCATTTCTTAAATCTTCATTATTATATCCCATTACTTCCTCATCACCCTACCAAATACTTCCCAATACATTTTTTAAAAATATGCAATGAAAATTCAGGTGCCTAACCATACATATATTAGTGATATATGTGAAAATTAAAGGTGCTAAAGCTCCAAACTTTAAATATATCGTGTGAGCTGCCAGTAATAGTATATTCTTGGATTATTCATACACAATGGTTAAATTATGTTAAGTTTCGGTGTGGTTTTTTTTTCCATGTTTCAGGAAATCTTTCAACCATTGCATAATTTCACCTTCTAGAACAGTCTACATGTTTTTCATCTGGCACTCTTCAGATTTTATTTTATTTTTTCTAAGATTATTTGCAATGATTACTACACTCTACTCAACAAAAGCAGCCAAATTAATTTTATGCATTTTTACAATATCCCAAACTACAGTGTTTGATTAGGGCATTAGTGCAGGCTGCAAACATAAACCCTATTCTTTACTGCTATTTGTATGAGATGGCCTAGAAGTGCAGTTTCAAAGTACTATACCAGGCAAATTGATTGATACTTGCCAGGGAGAACATCAGGAAGAGCTTCTATATTTCAGAATATTTAACATGGTTATTCCAAAAGCATAAAGAGGCAACTTTATCTACTTTAAAACAGCTTCTCCATCTGGCTACAACTTGATTGCATGTTTCAAAACGGCAGTAAATTTTAATATGTTAGTATGAAGTGTAAGTGATGCCACAGCTGGTAATGACAAATTCATGTAGTTTAGCCATTTAACTTACATCATACGAAATAGCTCAGTGCTTTAAGACAGCCTACTTTAGAAACAAAGAAGAATAGTATTTTAACTCTAATGTGAATCTTCTGTGTCTTAAATTCACCATTCAAAGCTGAATATTCAGTGTGAGTGTAGTGGCAGTTGCTACTAACTTTAAGTCATGCTTGAACATTTCCCTAACCTTTTGAAATGTATTCCATCTGAAAGCTTCCCAAGTAGGGAAAGAACCTGATATTTGAAGAAACTGAGACAAGCTCTTTTCAAATTATAGGCAATTAGTGAGTTTCTAGTAGTTGATATTTCTCTGTATTAACAACAATCACTTCTCCTGTCCTCCCTTTCCAGACTTCAAATTACAATATAGCTTTGATTTTCACCTGAACCCATCTTGACAGACTTTGAAATGTAATATGTGCTAAGTTGCAATTGTACTTCTGTCCTCAAATGGAGAGCAAGACGTTTCCATGTACTGTCATATTCTGCGAAATATGCTACCCACCAGCAGAGTTATTCTGTTTCTTTTATTGATAAATCAGCTGTATATGGCATTGTGCTGTTTAATTTTTCCCAGCTGTATTATTGAAACAGTAAGCAACTACAGTGTCTACAGCAGTATAATATTTAATGCTTTCCTTTTATATTTTCTGGTGATTTTGAAACTCTCTTTACCTTTGTTTCATATCTAAACATCAGAGTTAATTTTCATATAGCAGCGAATACAAAATAGCAGCGAGTACTCCTGAAAAGGTAGAAGTACCATTGTAAACCATTGTTGTCTGTTGGTATTTTATCATTTTCACAAACTCTAATAGGACTGAATAATACCAGGGTTTCTGGCACTAATGACCATTGAATTTTGGGATGTATCTCATTTGATTTGTTTTGTTGAAAGATCCAACATCTTCACATATTCTTGGAAGCACTCTTAGGCAAAGGGCTCACTTTGCCATCCTTCTGAGCCGGTCAAGATATGAAGTCTTAGTTAAATGTCTATTTGTGTCTGAGTGTAATTCTTCTTTAACATTTTATCCCACAACATTTAAAACAGTAGTTATTTTTATCTTTTAATGGCCAAAAGAACGTAATTTTTTAATATCTTTTTTTTTTAATATTTGAAACATCACTATGTACAACCTTGCTCAGTGTACAGTTTAGTGCCTCAGCACAGGAAAGCTTGATAGCATGCTTGCTGTCAAAGCTGAGGAAAGAAAAGACGTTCCTTGAGCTACTTCTTTTGGTTTCTAGTAATAAGAGACGATGACTTTTTTCATTGTCAGAAGAACCAAGACTTCTGCAGAGTTAGGAAAAAAAAAATCAATACTATTTCTCATAGTATTTTTTTAAAGATCCTTTAGCTAACACTGTTTTTTTCATAGGCTGTCATCACAATGTATTTTCATTTATATGCAAAGAGAAGACATGACAATTTTCAATTTAATTCTATATGTTATGGATGAAAAAATATCTTATGGACTAGAGACACTTCTTTATCTACTGAAAAGTTCAAATGGGGACAGAAAATTACCTCAGAGGTTGAAATAGTTATTCTTCAGAAATATTTATACTTCAGAAAGGTTGATAATCCTGAATGAAGGCAGTGGTTTAGTTGTGCTACTCTCTGTAGAATCATAAAGAATTTTCTAGCTATTAGATAAGACATTATTGTACAACACTTTTAGAAATCATTTCATACGCTTTATAATGCATTCTCTTTTTTCTGAATGCTAATTTTTATACAGGAACTTCTGAAGTACTACTGAAATTAAAACGAAGATTAAGAGACCTTAAAAAAAAGGTACCAAAAAATGGCACATTCATCAATATCAAAGTAAGAGCATCCAGCTGTTAATACTGCATTCATAGAAAGTTGGAAGATTCTTCTCTAGGTCTATGAAGCACAATGAATATATTTATGACTTTGTCATAAATATGTTTTTCTCTGAGGCACCTCTAAGTGGCTTTCTGCCTAAATTTTTTATCTGCCAAGCACTGTCATTCTTGAATGAATGTCAACTTTGTCCAAGTAGTATTATGGTCACTTTGTTATTCTGATTTTACCTGAGAGGTGAGTGTCCAGGTTTTGCCTTTAGATGACTTTTCTTTTTCTTTCTGAAAACTGAACTTCATTAAGGCAGAAATACTATAGAGTAAACAACACTGGTTTGGCGGTAAGTATACTATAGAAAAGAAAACACATAGTTTTAAATTAATAAGAACTTCGGCTTTCATGTCTTCCTAAAAATTTTAAATGGGGAAAAGGAACTCAAAATACAATAAGAAAGAGATTTCTTAATTTTTTTTTCAGGTACAAGCTCTATCTGATTGGATTGGGAAAAATAAGGCATAGATTTGCACTGAAAGTCTCAACAGAGAGGTAGATGTGATGGTTGGTGGTGTCTCAGATACCTGGGAAAAGCTTAAAAGGATATCTAGATTTAAGTGGAAATTTCATGTATCCTTGAACACTTTTTGGTTTTTCTTCATTCAAAACTTCCATTAAAATGAATGGAAATAATGTATGTCTAGAGGTGAACAGGATATAGTTGCAGCACAGCAACTGAAGGCAGGGTTATTTAATTATGAAATTGCAGCAACTGAGAACACTTTAAAAAGAATTTTATGAGTTATGAAAATAAATCATTCTATTTCAAAATCAATACAAGAAATTTCTGAGATTAAAAGAAAGTATATAAAGATGCAAGTGTCATCATCAGGTGCTATTAAAAAAACCCAGTTAGTCCTTGTTAATGTAGAGATGTAGAAATACAACATGCAAGCACCAGGTGAAGAAGTAGTTTCAGTAGCTACTATGAATTACTTTAGTTTCAAGGCAGGTTGATTTCTCTAATTTTGTCTGTTTTTAATTAAATCAAAGTTAGAACTTTCTGAATAATGGAAATTTCCTCCCACTAAAAAACTGTGTAAAATATTATAAAATCTTCCAAGGGAAAATCTGTATGTGAAACCCCTCAACATCTGAAATAGAATTCTTGAAGCTGTTGGCCGTTTATCAGGAAAATTTCTTTAAGTTTGGCTTTATCATGCAAAACCAAGAAGGCACCAGGGAGATGAATGCTGGAGTGTTCAGCCATTCACCACTTCTTCCACTACCCCTCACGCTGAATAGTAAATGAAAGAGATGAGTGCCTCAGGTCTCTGAATTTTTTAGGGTTTGGCATCAGGATAGAGCTAGGTACTGGAGGATCCCTGGGGACCTTGACCTCCAGCCCTTGCTGTCATATGTTTAATATGGAAATTGATCTCCAGAAAACAAACATGAAACAATTGTTTTAAGTTGGAAAATATTAGCTGTACAAAAGAGCTAGTAGTGTCTACCAGGAATAATTTCACCTGAAATTTCTTATACTGTTAGAGCCATCACTTTTTTCAGACTTGGTTTATCTATCCACACAGGAAGAAAAAATATATTTATTTTTAATATTAAATTATCAACAAATAAGTCAACTCTATGTTTCTCTGGCAGTCCAGCTTTCCCATATTTTCATGAAGTATTTTGCTTGTAGAAAGGAAAGTTCAGAAAGTTCTCTTACTTCAAGGCATAAAAGGCATCATGTAAAGTAAAAATAATGTTAAAAAGTCTGTAAGGTCAGAACTCCACTAGGCTAAAAAATACTGAAATGAGATAATTCAGGGAGATTGAATCAGAAGCAACTTCTTTGCCAAGCCACAGCTGATTTCTATTTTTTTTTATCCAGTAGATTCCATACTCATAAAAAAACTATGGCTGAACTCAGAACTGAAGTTGACTCTTTTTTCCCTCTTTACAAACAGAATATCAGGTATTTGGAGGGGAAAAAAGAAAACTAGGAAGGATAATATAGTGTTTATTTCTAGAGAATGAACCTCATATCAAATTGTTTATTAAAACACAGGACTACTTATAAATAAGACTGCTTCAAAGTGAAGGTCAGAGATAGCCTAAGCAAAAAATTAATATCCCAGATTAAAATGTTAATGTTCTATCTGAAATGCACAGAAACAAATGCAATCTCATTTACTGACATTTCCAGAATCTCAGCAAAGATTGCTACATTAATCTGTTATGTATTTTCATTAATCTGAAACAGAGACAAATCTTCAGGCAACAGGGTTTGAACATTCTGAACCCTTGAATTTCTGCTAACTAGAGCAAGTTAGACCCAGCTTTTTAAAGAATATTTGTGACTATTTTCTTTCAGGTAAGTAGACCAAGATAGGAAAAATGGTTAAATATTAGTTATAGTTTCCTAACATCACTGAAAACTAAGACTAATTTTTGAGACCAAAATTGTGGAAATTACTCCTGTGAATTCAAAAGCCATAGTATGACAGAATAAAACAATATCCCATATGCCATATATTCATAATAACTCTAAGATCATCACATATTTTGTGCTTGTGATCAAGTTCAGACAACTTCTGTTTTCTGAACACAAGGTGACAGTATCTATTGTATAGCATGCAGTTTTGTCTGTAAATACTAACTCCTCTGTGAGTGATTGTGCCTGGACATTTCTTTACAATGTGAATCCATTTGTAATAGTGTTGGCATGGAAATAGATATGAAAATGTTTTTGTGCTTCTAATATCCTTGTGTTCACATTTGGTGAACTGTGTTTTATATGTGTACAATAGGTATAAACAGTACTGATAATTTTGCAAAATGTGATGTACATCTGCTTTCCAGCTGGCACAGCTCTTTTCCACCCATCTTTGAAACATCCTCCTCTCTCTGGGACTGCAACTCAGTTTGTATGAATTACTATGTTAGTTGGGGTCTCTACAATTTACTGGATGTCCTCTGTAGAAACGAAATAGTAAAAAGGATCTTTTGTGGTTGGTCTGGTTTGGGGAAGGGGTTCCTAAGAAACCAGGAGATAAGACTTAAAAATATGCACTTTATAAAATCTATCCAACGTCAGTTTCTACAAATGTGTATCAGAAGAGTTGTAAATTTTACCTAAGATTTTTAAATTTTTCTCTTAACCTTGTTTTCCTTTTAGTTCAAATCTGAAAACAAAATCTGGGGAGCAAGACTCTGTAAAATGAAATATCAAGGATGTATGAGGGACACTGCTGTAGGCAAAACAAAAGGGATGTCAAACGCCTTCAATCAAGAAGTCTGATGAAGGTTCAACTCAAATGCCTGTCATGTTGCATCATTGCATCTATCCCATTCTCTAGCACTGCTTTTTCCAGTGGTATTTCAGTATCCTTAACCAGTTGTTTGTTTCTCATTATTTTACCATGTAACCTAAAATATATGTGTTCCCCCTGTCATGGCCCTGAGGCACCACCAGCCTTGCTTTTCCCTGCCCACATCCCAACCCTCCTCCCACCCTGACCACAGCCCTGCACCCCATTGCAGCTCGCTGGGGTGGCAGCTCCTGCCACAGTAACGTCGCAGCTGGGCTGGTCTCCAGCTCCCCACAGTCTGCCCTGCCTGCCCATGGGCCCACCCACACATGGATTTCCCAGCCTGGCTGTGGTCCATTCTGGCTCCCAGGGAGGTGCCCGGTTCCTGGGGCTGAGCCTGTCCCTGGTGCCCCTTGCTGCCAGACCCTGGCTGGCGCTGTGGGACAGGCCCTGGCTGCCAGACCTTGCCCTGACAGAGCCATGGGGAGCTCGTGCTGCTGCTGGCACCCTGGCCCCCAGGGAGCCACCTGCTCTCGCTGCTTCTTGGCACCGATTGCTTTTTTTCCATAGTATAAGTCTGTGGAGCCATCCTTATCAAGAAAAACAACCGCTAAAAAAGCTTCCCTGCAGCGGACTATTATTGTTGTGCTGAGATACACATGGGGAGACTTTCAGAGTTAAAAATGGAAGCACGCATCTCACATAAGCCTAAGCTGCACCACTTCATGCCTGTCTTGCACCAAAAGAGGCTCCTAAGAGTCCAATCACTTTTGTGTCACAGGGCATTTCCATGGCTTTACTTTTATATTCACCTCTCAGAAAGTCCTAAATGTCTTTGCTGGGCAACTTCTGCCAGCCGGCGAGGGGCGTGTCCACTGCTATGCCATCTTTAAGGAGAGATGCTGCAATGTGTTTCTGTATTCATCAGCATCTATCAATATGTCATCTACTACTTATTTTATTTACTGTATTCAAGAGGCCCAAGATACCATTATTTTCAAAGAAAACAAACAACTATGTCTTAAGCGAACCAGCGAAGGCCATGGCATTCTATTATCCAAAGCAAATACACTTTGAAAAGAAGACATGGTACAACAAAAATACAGGAAATAAAAGATGCGGATTTCTAATCAAAGTAGCCTGACTGAACAAACCAACCTGACTAAGCAGCTGCATAATGCATAAGCTAAAACTTAAGTAATAAGTAAGGGAAGGGCAGAAAAAGTCAATCTTAGCTTGCCCGTTCTCATTATCCACTTTTATGTTGGTTTGAAGGTTTCTGAATGAAAAAGGAAAATGTGAAAACTTTGTTGTTCCAGACACAATAATGGTACTGATTTTTCAGTAAGATGCATCCTTTCTTGATAAGGTCACACTCCCATCTTCCGCCTTGTTTTCAAGATTTCATCTTTCCTCTCCCTGCTGAATTTATGATAACAATTAAGAGAAATTCTGAAATCTTGGCTTTTTATTACTTTTTTTTTTTTTTTTCACATTTCTTGGAATCTCTTTTTTGCTCCAGTCATTGAAACTAGTATCATCATTACTGGTTGTGTTTAAGAGAGCTAAGTCACAATGTATTTATGACTTAATAAACATAAAACAGAGCTTTTTCATTCCACAATGAATTGTACAGCACGTGTAGAGCCTATTTTTCAAAGTAAATTACTTTCTAGAAAAATTACTTCCTAGAAAAATTACTTCCTCTCTAATTAAGTTTTCATAATATAACAAAAGAAAAGCCTAAAAGATAGCTTATCCTGCTTTACATCCTGTGTTCTAGGCCTCCATCTAGAACCCCTTTGAAAATTCAAGCATGGTTTCTGGCCCCTACACAAATCCTACTAAATACTGCGTGCAATTTTTGGGTGCCAAACAGTCTACAGAAAACAACAAGAAAACGTGCTGTTACTACCTTTCCATTTGATTTTTTCTGAGTTGATTTCTTTGGATTCTGTGGGAGTCTGTCTTGCCTGAAAATTTATGGGTGGCAGTAGCACTAACCTGTGAGCAGAGAAAAGAGGAAATTCTGATTTCTTCATGTTTTCATTTCTCTCAGTTTTCTCATCTATTCAGCACGAAGGAAGCAGAGCTTGCTTTTCAGGTCCATTATCATTCAGATTGCATAAAGTTAAAAAGCAAAATCATCTTTTCTTATTCATTCCCCAGCGTGCAGCTACAAGGATATGGTTTAGTCCAAAGTACTCTTGATACTGAGTTTTGTTCTGAATGAGACCCTTAGGAGTAATTAGTACTCCAACAGGTCCACTATTTTATTACTGTTACATTTAACATACGGTTACTGCTACTGTATGTGGAACTCTATAGCTTCAGGAACCAATTTAGTGAGACCTCAACTTGAACTGAGACATTACTAATTGCAAATTAATTAAGTTATTTATGGCCCTGCTGTGTAATGCTGATGCGAGACTGAGATGGTTGTTCTTACAATTTTGTGAAAAAAACTAAGGGGCTTGTAAAAATACAGAACTCTATAAAAAATTAAAGATTCTAAAAAGAGATTACTAAAGTTTTAAGCTGGTATTGTTTTGATTATAATTCAGGTGCAATGCAGTTTTATATTAACTCCAGTTTAAAGCCTAATTCTATAGTGATGGTGTGTGCTGTTATAAACCAGTACAGTCAGTCTATATCTCATACAAATTCTTGGTATATTTGTTCAGAAATATTTACGGCTTTGGTTCACACGCAATCATTCTTCAGCCTTGTACAGGGTCATCTAGGTCCTCCTGTGAAGGGAATATGTTAAAATGCTGAATTTACACCAATTTTATGCCGTTTTTAAAGAACTGGTAAAGTAATTTGGTTAGGTATATTTTCAGTGTTCTGAGTATTGCTCTAAGTAAATAGACTTTTTGTTTGAGAAATCCAACCAAAATACAGGGTAGGTGCCATCAATCAGGGAATAATTGTCCCAGAGAAATGAGTGAAGGATTGCCAGTAATTTTATTTTGCCCAAGATTTCACTTTTATAATATTTTTGGCATTTAATTCTGTAAGTAAAAAATTAAAAATTTTGTATTTTTTTTGGTCAGGAAAAAATAAATTCTAGTAGATTTCTGGGAGGGTATATTTTAATTTTGGGAAATCATAATTCATAACTATATGACTTGTAACAATATATATCCAACTGCAGATTTTTCTAAATATACTATAAGGCATTTAAGATATTAAACACGTGTGAGAAATTGTCTTATGTGTTGGGTTCAAAGGGTTGTATTAAATGGTGCTACATCAGTCTGGTTACTGATCACCAGTTTGGTTCTTCTGGGATCCATCTTAGAGCCTGTGCTCTTCAACATCTTCATAAATGACTTGGATGCGGGACTTGATGACGCTAAATTGGGAGGAGCAGGGAGGCCCTGAAGAGAGAACTTGAAGAGTTAGAGGGCTGGGTAATCACCAAGCGTATGAAGCTTAACAAGGGCAAATGTGGATTTTGCACCTGGGACGGGGCCATACCTGGACCTATATACCCTGGACATACAGACAGGCTGGGGAATGAGATGCTGGAAGGCAGCACCGCAGAAAGGGACCTGGGAGTCCTGGTCAGTGGAAAGTTGAACATAAGTCAGCGGTGCCCTGGCAGCCAGGAGGGCCAAACCTGTCCTGGGGGGCATCAGGCACAACATCACCAGCTGGGCAAAGGACCTTTGTGGAAGCAGAGGGGCGGGCACTGATCTCTTCTCTGTGTTGACCAGCGACAGCACCCAAGGGAATGGCCTGAGGTTGTGTCAGGGGAGGTTTAGGTTGGATATTAGAAAAAGGTTCTTCACCCAGAGGGTGGCTGGACACTGGAACAGGCTCCCCAGGGTGGTGGTCACAGCACCAAGACTGTCAGAGTTCAGGAAGAGTTTGGACAATGCTGTCAGACATGTGGTGTGATTCTTAGGGTGTTCTGGGTAGGGTCAGGAGCTGGACTTTGATAATCCTTGTGGGCCCCTTCCAACACAGGACGTTCTGTAACTATATTTCACCCTTTATGATTTCAGTGGTAGAACTGTAAGTCTCAGATACTCATTATTGTGCATTTCAGCAATTAAATTAATCAGATAGTAAAAAAAAAAAAAATCCCAACATACTAAAAAAAAATTAAATTTGTGTTTTCATTTTCTTGTCAGCTGTTAATGTCATGACTCAGTTACTTTTTCAGTTGCCCGTTGATATAAATTGTGTAATTTTTAAACAGAAAAAAGATAAAGAAAGAAGGAAAATAAAATAAAAAAAAAACCAAACAAACAAAACAGGATAAAAGTGGAAATGGAGTATAAAATAAAACTTTCAAGCTTCTTTGTTTTTCATGCCACTGAGATGCAATTCCACTCTTTCTCTGTTTCAATTTGAGTCACATTTAAGATCACTTCTTCTTTAAGTACAGCTCTGAGAAACATCTTTTAAATTAAAAAAAAAAAAATCTACCTGTAGTCACACTTCATACTGACTATATTTCATTTCCACTATTCTGCGTTACAAAAGACATTTGTGTGGAAATGTTTCTTTGTTTCTGAAAAATTAATTTGCTTTAGCTTCTTTCTCTCACCTGAAATAATAATCCTTCCTTTGTGACCTCACTTTTCATTATTGTGCTATGATTGATGCCACAATCTGAGATTCTGATTTCAGGTGGGAGTAAACAGTAGAAAGAGAAGTAAGAATACAGAACAAAAAGACTTAGAGTTTTCATCATCTTAGAATATTGTCAAGAAAAATATATAGAAATGAGATGTTGAGCTGAACCAGGATAACCTTAAGAAATTACAGGAAAACCTTACTTGCATCTTTAATTTATATCTATGATGTAAATCTGTAATTCAGATTCAGATTCAGCAATTCAGCCACTGTTCAAGATGCCATTTGGTGTTATCAATTTCAAGAAATAATGCCCCAATTCTAATATTCCTTATAGTACTTCACCTATTTAACATCAGTTTCTTTAGACAGCCTGTAGAAAATTCAGTGCAAAGGAACAATTCTGTAGTGACTTGTAATCTCCAGTATAATATACTTTAATGGACAGATAATGCTCACTGTCTCATCACAATTAATCACTAAAAGCATCATCTTTTACTATTGTCATGTTTGAGACCTTACCTCTACACTGCTGTTAGATCAATAAAAAGCAATGACTCATTCAGGCACATATAGTAGGGTAGTGTGAGGGAAAGGCTGAGAAGAATTCATTCAGTTGTAGAAAATTATCCAGTAAAATACAATAGACTGAAATTAGACTTTCACTAACTTTGAATGTCATTTTATGTAGTTTGCTTTATGTGTTTCAACTTCATTTGATTATTTAAAGGCGATACCAATTTTGAAGTCTCTGTGCTTCAAATATTAATAATTATATAGCTGCATAATTATTATTAATAATAAAATAATATTGTTATTATAATCTAATTACAATTTCTTGATAATTAATGCATATTTATATTTTTTAAATCCATAAATTATATAAAATGTATGTAGTGTACATTAACTGCATATATCTAATTGTCTAAATCTATATATAAAAACATTTTCATGTGCTGAGTTCTCCTTGGTTGTTCATATAATTTCCTTTAAATATGAACTTTCTTCATGGTATGCTAGCATAGGTCAATTATGTTTAGTACCTTAAGAACAGGAATCTTTCCACTGAATAGCTTCTGGTTCTTCAAGAATCGGTATGATTGGGAAAATATATCTAACTTTGTAAGTGCTCTAGAATTGTAATATAAGTGAAACTTGAATAGGAAAAATAATGTGAATTGTGAGAACAAAATTTGGAAACTTAGAGAAAAACTGATGGGAGTTTATAATTCCCTTTGCAAATGATTGCTTAAACTCTACAGAAGAATTGATTCATTTTGTAGAAGAATTAAAAAGAGCAACCAAAAAAAAAAACAACCAAAAAAAACCCCCGCAAAAAAACCCAAACCCAAACTCCAAAAAACTTCCCTCCCAGAAAATAAGAAGTATGTGAGTATAACACGTCTCTGAAAGGTAGAAATTATTTTTTTACCATTAGTAGGAATATGCCAGAAAATGTCCCCAAACCATTAACGGTCAGCCAATGAAAGGGATCTTAAAAGGAGGGCAATCTTGTTTAGGTCACACACAGACACACAGACACACAGACACACGTTTCTGTAGAAGGACTGTATTTATCAAGAATCAGAAGTTGGAGCAGTAAAGATCAGAGACAATAAAGAGTCAAAGATAATAAAGCAAAGCAGATCTTCCTGAAGCCGCATGGTCATTGAACCAATATGTTTTCACATTCAAGGGAAGTCTACACAATTACAGTGAATAAATATAGACTCCTTATAAACAAAGAAACACCCTGTCTCATTTGTTTCTTTTCTTTTCTGTTGACTGTCCCACAAGGGGAAAAAAAAAAATAAAATCTCCATTGNGGGGAAAAAAAAAATAAAGTCTCAATTGTTAGGAAATAAACGCTAAATCAACAGGAGCATTGCAAGTATTTACATCTTGTTGAGACTGAATTACTTCGCCAGCACTGAATTCTGTGTGTCTTCTCCAACTATGGTAAGATGGAAGGAGATAGCATTAAAGGGAAAAAAATCAAGTAATTATTTAACATAGTCAGATAATAAAAACCAGAATGTAGTAGGTTTTCCTCAAGCTATTTTGTCTCCTTAGGGNACTCCTTATAAACAAAGAAACACCTTGTCTCATTTGTTTCTTCTCTTTTCTGTTGACTGTCCCATAAGGGGAAAAAAAAAATAAAGTCTCAATTGTTAGGAAATAAACGCTAAATCAACAGGAGCATTGCAAGTATTTACATCTTGTTGAGACTGAATTACTTCGCCAGCACTGAATTCTGTGTGTCTTCTCCAACTATGGTAAGATGGAAGGAGATAGCATTAAAGGGAAAAAAATCAAGTAATTATTTAACATAGTCAGATAATAAAAACCAGAATGTAGTAGGTTTTACTCAAGCTATTTTGTCTCCCTAGGGAAAATAAATTAAAAAAAGAGAGAAAAGAGGCTTACTTTCAAATTCCACAGTTCTTACTGCTCCTTATGGTTTGTTTTTAAACAAGGAACAAGTCAGTACTAAAACTAAACTATATCTAAAATTTAGTTCACACGTATCTGCAAAAGTAGATATCTTAATTTTCCAACTTTATTTCAGAATAGAGGACACAGTCGTACAACAAATTCAAGTGTTAACTTCTCTGTTTTGTTGGTAGTATATGGATGCCTTTTGAGAAGACATTGCTAATGATAGTGAAAATTTACTCTATGATCTTCTATAAAAAACTATGTTAATAACAACATCTGTCAAATATCTTTCCATAAGGCTGGGGAAAAGAAAAAGATTGAATTTACCAGAAGTTATTATTCTGTTGTTTTGCAAACCGTATCTAAATAAAATACACACCTTATCACCTGATGGCATTTTAACAAGGAAGATATTAGTTACATTGCACGTAGACACATCTTGATATTTTAGTTCTGTTACAGAAGCAATAATAATTAAAATGCTTCATCAGCTCTAAACTAAGGCTAGAAGTAAATCATATTGCATTATGGAACAGTAAAATTATTTGGGTTTTTTGCATCCCGAGACTGCTTTGGGCTGTTCACTGCATTTCTGAATGGCTGGATGAGCTCAGCATGTCTGTATTACTACAGAGTAGTAATAAGGGTGGAAAGCAGTGGCACTACCACTGAGGGAAAATGAAGCAAATAGTGCTGGCTCAACCGCTCGAGGGGGATTTCTGGAAAGAGAACCTTGGAAGTGAAGAAAAGGCCGAACCAATTTTGGCCGAAGGGTTAGGCTTGTTTTAAACAGGTTCACTACTGTATTGTAAGCTAGTTAACTGTGACATGAGATATAATTGAGTTTTGCTTACAATGGGAACTCTCTCTTTAAAGTGTCAGGGTGTGAGTTTTCTATGTACTGACTTATAGCAGAAATTTCTGATAGTGACTACTGTGTTGCTTTTTCTATTGCCCAGGAAGTAAACCCACTCTATACCCAGAATTCATGGCTTTTAATGAAAAAGCAAACAGATATCAGTTTTCTGTTTTGTAAGAATTTGTAGTTAAATTTTAATTGAATTCTTTAGGAAGGCATAATATTTTTATATCATAACTCAGATTTCTGTCCTGAAACAGAGCAGAAAAATCAATTTGCTAGAGGATGGCACAGAATGGAGTTGTTATTTCCACTTAAAGAGGGACTTTGCAATGAGAAAGACATCACTGAAATAGCGGATCAGCACAGCTTTTTTTCTCGTGTTCTTTTGGGGACCATACACCTGAAATTCCAGTCCTCTGAATCTATCTCTGCTTTGTAGCAAAGGAAATTTAACCCTCTGTTCTTATGCCAGAAAATCATGGATATGAAGAGCCCAGAAAAATATTCTTTAACTCAGAGTAGATATTGAGAGGAGAAGAAACTTTTACTCTCTTTCTGTAAGGAATTTCACCTGTCTTTATATGCAATCTCCACCTAAATAAACTATTATCCATTAATTGTTTTTTTTTATTTCCTATGCTGTTCAAGAGACTAAAACATGCTTTAAAACAACCACTCCCTCCAACTATAATCTCACTGAAAAAATAGTCTTAAATGGAAACACACTGATTTCAAATTTTATTTAAAGCACTGGCTTCATCCGAAGAGGAGATTTATTCCTCTATAAAATTTTTCCTTTGAAGTTGACCTGATATACCATGAGAGATTCAACCTCCAAGAGACATTCAACATTCAGATTCCAGGATTTCCCCTTAATTGCCTCCTATGCAACACCATCTTCTGATAACTGTGTTAAAATAAATGGAATATGTAACACCATCATAAACCACAAAGTACTACCCTCTGTGTAAACACTGTTGTGTACAAAGAACTCTAGGTCAGCAACCTGGTACAGCTGTTTCCCATAGGTTAATCGAGGAAAATGTATTTTTCTGTGGTCTAATTAGTAGGTGTCCACATAGCAGGAAGGTGTGCACAGCGGCAGTGTATGAGGTACGCATGAGCAATGGGTCAGAGGAGAATCTGTCCAGTTAACTCCTGGAACAAGTCTAATTCCTTGGCACCTTGGATGGTCTCATGTATAATGAAGTCAAATGAAGTCTGAATAACAGGGTGGCTAAAATATATGTCAGTTACTACACACAACTGGAGTTATACAGCTTCTTGATTTCCTAGGTAAACTTATGTTAGTTATTTTTTTTAAAATGCGTATAAATAGCAAACCCAGAAGACCACTGTGGACTTCAAACTTTTTTTTAACAAATCCTACAACACTACTGTAACTAATACATTAAAACTTCTCTGAATAAGTCATAATAATATATCCTTCAAATGATCAAGTTTTTGATAATGATTAATCTAAAATTCTAATGATTTACCCATTATAACAAGGCAACAAGGATTTTTTACCCAGTAAATTCTGATTCATACTGTCCCATTTTCTATATTAGTGTTTTCTTCCATTTCCTAGATGTTCAATTCAGTTGTATGATGAGTTTACTCTGAATTTTAGGAGGTGAGGGCAGAGAAAGTTCCTTCCATGCCTACCAGAAAAAAACTTATTTTTGGAACTCAAAACCTGCATTTTTTAGTTGCCCTTCAGAAAATAATTTTTGCTTATTCCAGATTTTGGCATGTATCTGCCCATTCAAGAAGAAAACTCACTTAATGCCATATTTTCTTATCAATAATAATTAATATTAATGTTGATATTGATATTGATATTGATATTAATATTGTTATTTCCTCTTATTAATATTACTTGGACTTGAGTGAGAATGGAGGATCAGATACCTTAGACAATTTGTAGTACTACTGTCAAATCACAGTCAACATGGTAATTATGTGCATGTCTAAGTTTTTGGGACTCACAAATTGCTTCTTAGGCACTGAGAAAATAAGTATCCCCTTTATGGGTGTAAATGAGCATGATTACTTCTCTTAGAACCTGACTGGTAATGACTTCTGATCTTATAGCAACTGTGGTGAAATCACTGTTTTCAGTTACACTTATGACACTACTTTTCATCATACAGAATTTTCCCTAAGAAAGAGCAAAACAAGACTATTCTGTTCTCTGACAGAATTAGAGATAAAGAAAGGATAATAAAATCGTTGAGCATTAAGCACTTATCCAAGGGTGATTTATTAATGAATGGGTAAATACTAACAATTTTTTTCCAATATCACTAGTTTACATAGAAGAAAAAAAAAAAAAGATGAAAAGACTAAGTTAGCTAATTTAATGATTACACAATAAGAGATTAAAGGAAATTACTTCAAATTAGAAATCTAATTTTATTTTTGATTGTTTCTGTTTTACAGACTTCAGGTCATTGTAGGCATAATTTTCATTTTTACAGGTACAGCTTGAGACAAAATGAAAAGGAAAAAACCTCACTAAACAGGAAATGTAACACTAGAGCCTAGCTAAATGCTTTGATATTTGCAGATCCTGAGGACTTCTAACAATACAGTAGGTAATATTGTTATATCAATCAGGGTTGCAAACCATACCACATATGGTGATCCTTAGAACCTTTTAATTTTGCAAAGGTTTTTTCAGGCTTTTTTTGAAAATTATTTTTTACATTTCTTTGAAATTCAGTGGACTTTGTTCCTGTCTACAGCCCCTAAGGAGCCTTCTATTTTGACTGCACTTTGTATATTCTCTTTTCGTGACAGAATATTTTTCTTTTTTGTTCTGTAATATGAAATGCATTTAAATTGCAAATAATAGCCTGATCTACTGAGCTTATTTTCTTGTTGGCTGTGACTTCATATATCCGGTATATTGTGGTATAAAACCAGGAAAACCATAGTTCTGATAATTTTTCACTATCAACATCACTGGTTTAGACAATTGAGTTGGACTAAGTTATCTAGTAATGTCATCAGAAAATATGAACCACATGGAAGCAAAAGCCCGATTTAGGTATCTCTACATACATTCACTACATTCAATAATGAATAATAGCTACTTTATTAAAGATTGGCCGAAAAATGGGTACTATCAAATTTCTCTACTTTCGAATGGGAATGAATTCTTTTTATCCGTATTTCTTTCTGTCTTCTTTTTCCTTTTATCCTTTCCCCACACTTCCTTTGCATCCTGGTTCAATGACTTTTTTCTTTTTCTTTTGTTATTCCCATTTAGATTTTTCTGCCTGCGTCTCTCTCCCTGTCTTGCATTCCCCAAAATAATTATTTCGAAAAAAATGTCTAACTTTTTTAACCTAAGATGGGCATAATTCATACCAACCATGTCTTCTCTTTCTCCTCTTGAAAAGTAATAGTTTTATGTCTCTGCTTTGCCTTTTCAGATCCTAAACTTTTTGGAATAGGGCCCATCTTCTAAACAGTAAGAGATTACTCAATGGTGCATTATCCCAGCAGGAGCCTTTAGACAGTAAAGAAATATAAATAATTACAAAGCATTGCCATATGCCTGATCTCCAGCAGCTGTGAACTCTGTAACAAGAGTGTGATGCTTCTGCTCTCCCACTTGTCACCTCTCCAGTCCCACTGGCCAGTCTGCAGTAGGGCAGAGCATTTCTGCTCTTGGCTCTTCCTCCTGTGCCAGCAGTAGCTCTCAGGCAGTTTCCACAAGATTTGAAGGACATCTGGGCAAGGACTGCAAACCCACACTTCCAGTAGCTTTGCAGGTTTCCCATGCGCAGTTCATCTGTGCGTGATTGTCAGATATGAATAGGAAAGTGATTTTTGTTTGTCAGCATTATCAGTCTATGAGACATTGACAGTTTGATTTTGAATTGACTGTAGCACAGACTAGCTTCAATATCTGGCTCTTTAGCTGTAATTTTTGAGTCTTTAAGTACTGGCAAAGCATATTGAAAACACTTGAACCTTGACTCCTGTCTTCAAAATGGTAAAGATATGTTTAATCTTTAAATTCTTAGGTTTCATGAGTTGTGACCTGAAAAGCATTCTAACTTATCATCTAAGGTTAATTATTTAAGTGCTTTCACTTTAACCCCTTCACATGAATGACCTGAAAAAAAAGGCAAACTCACGAAACTATACACAGGGAGTCAAAAGAACTAAAACAAAACAAAACAAAAATAAACCACCAAAAAACCCAAAAACTTTGTTTTTAAACAAAGAGCTAAACGGTAAGTCTTCTGTAAAATAGCAGCAGAAATTGTGATACTAGGAGCATTTATGAACTACAGCATTTATCTTCAGATGTGAAAGTAGTTGAATAAAACACTATACTATACCTATAACCAAATTTACTTTCCAAATTCATAATTTATTTTCTCTGATAAAGACATTAAGTTTTTAACATGTATAGCTAATAGGTATGAGGCATATCTCAATACAAGTACAAAAGTAAATGTGTGAGAAAAATTGGTGGTATAAAAGCATATGTATTTCTGTGGAGATCTGAGGTACAATGTTGCTAATAAAACTATTTAAGTTATATCTCTAATATTTATCTATGGTAGCAATAAAACCGGATCATTATTTATAAATGGAAGTGTAACCCATGATAATGAACAAACAAATTGAATATTCATGAAGTATAATTTAACCTGATTAATATTACTTGACAGGCACGGCTTTTGAAAAATATCTTAGATCAAAACTCCAACTACACAGCCCTAGAAGTAAAGGCTCAGCTTAGATTTTGCATTTTTATTCATTTTGTTCCCAGTAGTTTATAAATGCAGCTTATACACTAACTGCTGCTTTTTATTACAAAAGAAGAAGGAAAAAAGCAGAAATAAGGTCCTGAAATGAATTTACAGATCTATATTTTGTTGGAAACTGGATGCCAGCAGGTAGATTGCTCTTTCCCCAAAAATGCTTCAGATTTCACTAGGGAGATATTCTTAGCAACAGAGCCCTTGAGGTTTGAACTCAGATATTAAAAAAAAGTAGTCTTTTATAAAAATGTTACCCAAGAATCTTCAAAACCGCAGCAGCTTAACAACAAATAAATTTTGTTCTCTTTCCTAACAGTTTTAAACTTTATCCACACAATCATGATTCCTTTTTTCCATAGTTATCAGTTACTTATTATTTGTCCTTTAAAAGTGATTCTGAATCTTCTTATTTTAGCTTTGGGAGTTTAAGCCATGCAATATAGTATGATGGTGTATATTAAAATAAAATGTAAATTAGGAAAAAACAACTTTTAAGGATAATTCAAGAGTGGTTATTAGAACCCTGAGTAACCAAGAATGTTTATTATACAAATTCATTGTCTTTGTTGGGAAGTCTGAAACGTTGGTTTATTTTTAACTCTGTGTTATTTGCAGACACTTACAGTAATTTTCAGTTTATCTAGGTTTAATACTGGAAAGTTGAAGGATATCTATCCAATAAAATCACCGGAACAATATTATTAAAACATTCCCATAATATAAAATCATATCGTCATTTAGGTTGGGAATTACCTCTAAGACCTACAAGTCTATGTTAAATATTTTAAGCTTTTTGCATTTATATTTCCTTTCAAGAGCTTTCTGGTTTTTTCAGCTGTGCAAAATTTACATTGAAGGAATTAATAAAGAAGAGCTTATGATTTCTATAAATACAGTTTTTTTGGTAAATTTGTCTAGGGGAAATAGCAAGTTTTCATTAGATCAAACACATGAAAGCATAGACAGAAAATGATGCTTTGTTGTAAATAAAATTTTCTTCCTCTTTAACATTTAATAACAAATACAAGTGCAGAGTTCTGCTTTGATACGTTGCTTTATATTTTGGGGACCGTGCTAATATATTTAATTTTTAGGTTTCTGTCGGACTATGGTAGCATTTTATGAGATAAAAATGAACAAATATAGAAAATTTGTCCATACTTTAGCTGCTTATGGGGTGCATGACAGAAGTAGAAATATATGGAAAAGTATCAGAATGATCTCCTTTTGCTATTGCAAACTGAATCTCGACTAAAGATAAAATTGAAAACAGAAGATCTTAGAAAGAGATCAAAGTGAAAAATAACTCATAAAGTGCAGACAGACCCATCCAAAATTAGAGGTTACCACAAAGACGACTGTCAGTCCTGTTGCATGACAGAGTGAAGATGAGAAAGGAGCTTCATTGTCACAGCTACAATCCCTGTGAACATAATAATATGGCTGGGAGTGTTCTCTAGTATCTCTGGCATGAAGTGACTAGGAAAGAAATGAAGGAACATTCTTCCTCTTCTCGCAGATATGAAGAGGTCCTCCTTTTCAAGCATTTACCAGCAGTCCTGGATAACTGGGGAGGTCCCAGTGGTCTGGAGGCTGGCCAATGTGACGCCTATTTACAAGAAGGGTTGGAAGGAGGACCCAGACAACTACGGGCCGGTCAGCCTGACCTCAGTTCTGGGAAAGGTCATGGAGAAAATCTGCCTGAGTACCATCACATGGCATGTGCAGGACAACCAGGGGATCAGGCCCAGCCAGCATGGGTTTATGAAAGGCAGGTCCTGCTTGACCAACCTGAGCTCCTTCTTTGATAAGGTGACTCATTTAGTCGATGCGGGAAAGGCTGTGAATGCTGCCTGGGTGAACTTTAGTAAAGCCTTTGACATTACTTCCCACAGCATTCTCCTGAAGAAACTGGCTATATGTTGTGTGAATGGGTTCTCTCTTCTTTGGGTGAAAAACTGGCTGGATGGCCAGGCCCAGAGTGATGGTGAAGTTAGATTCACCTGGAGCCCATGGGTGCTCCCCAGGGCTCAGTGTTAGAACCATTATTTTTTAACAGCTTTATTGATGATCTGCATGAGGAGACCAAGTGAACACTCAGTACATTCACAGATGACACCAAGTTGGGCAGGAGTATTGATATGCTGAAGGGCAGGAAAACTCTGCTGAGGTATCTGGACAGGCTGGATCAGTGGGCTGAAGCCAATTGCAGGAAGTTCAACAATGTAAAGTGCTGGGTCCTGCACTTGGGTCACAACAACCTCAGGGAGTGCCAGAGGCTGGGAAAAAAGTGGGTGGAAAGCTGCCCAGTGGAAAATGATGTGGGGTAGCTGGTCCACATATGGCTGGATGTGGTCTAGCAGTGTGCCCAGGTGACCAAGACAGCCAATGACTTCCTGACTTGGATCAGCAATAGTGTGGCCAGCAAGACCAGAGCAGTGATTGTCTCTCTGTACTGGGCATGGGTGAGGCCACACCTCAAATCCTGTGTCCATTTTTGGTCCACTCTCTACAAGAAAGACGCTGAGGAACTGGAGTGTGTCCAGGGAGCTTGTGAAGTGTCTGGAACAAAAGTCTGAGGAGGAGCAGCTGAGGGAGCTGGGGCTGTCTAGCCTGGGGAAAAGGAGGCTCAAGGGAGACCTTATCATGCTCCACAAGTACCTGAAAGCAGGTTGTGGCCAGGTGTGGGGTTGGTCTCTTCTTGCAGGCAGCTAGTGACAGGACAAGAGGAAATGGCCTCAGGTTGCAGAAGGAGAGGTTTAGATCAGATATTAGGAAAAATTTCTTCACCAAAAGGATTATCAGGCATTGGAACAGACTACCCAGGGAAGTGATTGAATCACCATCTTTGGAGGTATTTAAAAAATGTGCGTATGCTGCACTTGGGGACATGGTTTTACTGATGGATTTGGCAATGTTAGGTTAAAGTTTGGACACAATGATCTTAGACTTCTCCTCCAATCTAAAGTATTCTATTATTCTATAATACATAATTTGGAGCTTTTTACTAATTTTGTAATACATTATGTATGTGGAGTCACTGTGAAGGTAAAGGTGAAAGTCAATAGAGGTAATTAATGTAACCTTTGCAAATATCTGAGGTGATTCTGGATATTCTGTGAAACAAACAAAAAACCAAACCTTTCAGTGTACTCATCTTTACCTGTATATGTAGGACTTTGTAGTGAAACCCCTCCCCAAAACCAAAAAGCTCTCTCACCTACACAACTGGCAAAGGCCACTGTAGGAAGACATCAAGATTAACTCTGAGATATGTAAGAGCACCATGGCTGTGTTTAAAAAGAAGTCCCATATCTTGCACTAACTGTCACCTAGGCTTTCTCCAGCAGGTGCTTACAGCAAAAATTCGGTCTCCAGAGCAGCCAGGGTCAGCCCTCTCCATAGATATTTGCCTCATTTCTGGGCCATTCTTTTGTATTGCCCTTCCCCGTATCCTTTTGGGTATGATTCTTGCTTTGATCCATTTAAAATCAGTGTAGATGTGTTCTCTGGGACGTGCCACCGGTTCTGCTATGGCCATTTCTCTTTCACTACACTCTCCGTTGCAGGTTTGAGCTTCATCTAGATCCCTTTCTTGCTCAAGTATCGTGTAGGCATTCTAAAAATTTAAAGTTCCTAAGCTCTACCCTGTCCTACATATTGTATATCATATTATATCCATATTCCTCCAAACCCGTTTTCAGAGAATTATTAGCCTTGTGCTGAAGCCCACCAGGAAAGTACTTGGATAAACTGATTACAAAGCACCAGTATTGGATCCATTCTGTTGACCTTTTTCCAACTAGCTTTCTTAACTCCCTCTCTTCATCACTGCTATGATCAGTTTTAGAGGTATAAAGGTTGTTTTGAAAATTAAACTGCGTATGTTTGATATATGTATAGTCCAAATGTACAGAAGGGCAAAAGAACCTAAAGAGAAGGTATTATGGAATAGAAAATAGCCCTAAAAAGATAGTCAAAAAAGCTTGAGAGAAGATTTTTTCAAAACATACAGCATGTTTCTTTGGTGTTTCATAACCTCTCAGAAATACCCATCTATATCTCTCTCAATGTGCATGCATAAGATATAGATATAACTTTCAAAATTAAAGTTCAAATTTATTTTATTTATATAAATATTTTTATTTACATAATCTGTCAAAGAAGCAGAACTACAACTGCAAAATGAATTTCACTTGCCACCACCTGGCTTGTAATTAACAGGCATACGTCATCAAACCAACATGCTTCTTAAGATGCATTAACACAATATATCATCAAAATTGCATTTCTTAGAAGATGCATATCTCAAATATAAGGTCAACTGGCAATAAAGAACATATTCAGGTATTTAATTTTTTTCTGTATGTTTCAGATAATTTAGGTTATTTAAATATGCAGTTGTAGTTGAGAATACTGCTAGATCTCAAAAAAAATGCACTAATGTGCTTCAATATATGACTATTAATTTTACAATGTATTATTATTTATTTTTATTAATTATTCAATGTATTATTAGTCTTTTCTTTTTTCACTCTTCGTTTCAAGAATGTTTAGAGACATGTTGATTAAACTGTATAATTTTCTTTCTCATATATGATAAACATGATTTGGAGCTAAGAGTGTCAAATTATGTTCCCAGTTTAAACTTTTGTTCAAAAAACTGTTCATGAAGTTTCACATTGTATAACATTATTACAAAACATTACTTTTAGTAACAGTGATGTCTGTCAAAGTGAATCTACCACAAAATGCATTATTGATTAGGGTTTAGTGAATAATTTTCAACAATGGATTTATTAAAAAAAAAAAATTAGCCTATTGTCTGCATGTGGAATAGCTTCCAACAAAGAGATAAACAAGCAAATGATAATATCCTGGAATAAATTTAGAAACATTCAAATGATTTATTTTCAGGCTTTGCTTTTTTTTTTTGTTTAATTTGTATCATTCTCTGCAGCTTGCATGTTCATGAACCATTTGTTATGAACATCTAAAATACTAACTTACTTGTTATTTATTTCTGAAGTGTGAGCTGTATCACTTTTTTATGATTTTCTTTTTTGCTTTTCCTTAGACGAATGCAGAAAGAATTTTTTAGGACCAGTAAAGCTTTTGCAACCATTTCTCTAAAACCCTGGCTTTGCAAATATTCACTTGCATCTTTGAAATTTACTTTCCACTAATGCTCTTGCCAGTAAAACTCAATCCTTCAAACATTCCTGCAGAAAGATCACCAAAGGGTTGCATGTATTGTCAAAGCAAATTCAATCAAAGGTTGGTTGAAAATCTTGCACTGTATTTGCTCAGCTGTGTTAAAAGAACAACTAATTCAAATTGTTCTCAAGGCATCCCCTAAGAAAATCCAAGATTAGAAAAGTAGTTTTATATTTCACGATTGTTTGTTTGTATATTCATGGTTTAACACAAAGTTTTATGAATATGCACTTCAAATTTACTTTTTGTTTAGAAAGAAACCATTTCATAGAACTCTGATGTTATTTTTTAAAATATCATTTGCTTAGTAGCTTAAAGAACTATTTAGTGACAGACAAAGCAGTATCTGGAATATTCTGAAGCTCTTTTTTTCTGGTGGAAAGGAAAGAACGTCATTGTTCTTATCAAAGAAATAAGTACTTTACAAAGTCATTGATACAACTAAATAATTAAGTCGTGCTACTTTGGAGATGTTCAAGTCTGCTATAAAACCTCTTGTCTCAATGATACTAAAGGTTGACACCAAGGGTTACAATTTTTCATTTTTCTGAACAAGGCCAAACATATTATCAAGACAGGATAACACCAATGTATTTTATAAAGTTATTCTTTAAAAACAGTAGAAACCTCAAAAGCAGCATTTCTTTTAATTATTTAGGATAATTTCACAAGACACAAATATTCTCCTGTAATAATTCTCCTGCAGTTGGTGCTATAAAAATTGTTAGAAAATCCTACTTTAGCTACTTTCTGCCACAGCCTTAAGATTATTCAAGTGTTGATTTTCTTGAATATTAATAAGAAGGAGAGATGTGTGACAATGTTGCTGTTTTTTTCTTCTTTAGTATGTGAAAGCAGTTAGTACTGCAGCAGTAAACTCACTTTTTTTTTCTGAAGTCTGAAAGATTCAGAGGACATGCTAATAAAGACTGAATAGTGAAATATAATGACAGGAAAATTCTAAAGAATTTCATAAACGGTAGGGATTTAAAGAGCTGGATAAATATTTATAAAGTACAAAGTTGAAAACTGCAGTCACTGGAATTCAACAGAAATTTCCTGTCACAGTTTTTCATGATAAGCCTTTATATATTCAGAGTGCTTCTCACACCTGAGATCTGAACAATAAAAGATCTTTTCTTCCCTCTGCAGTTTTTTTTCTCACCACCTGAAAGCCAAAAATAGCAGTTAAAATATTACAGAATATAAATTTTACTTTCAATATCCACCAATTTCTATAGATATAATCCTCTGTAATATGTTTCTATTATTACATGGCAAAAATGTTTTCATTTACAATATGACATACAGAAAACATTAGAAGGACCTCAATTTATTTAAAGTGAAAATCATGTTCAAAAATAATTCTGAGAAGAAATTAAGTGATTCTGAAGGTAATGTTGTGGATCTGAATGCATGACTCTCAGTGTTTTCTAAGCCAATACATAATCTATAGGAAAACAGACCATTATATTCCCAGAAATTCTGTCTGGAAATGTAATTGAGGCTGAGGCCATTCCTCCTCCTACTTACCAATATGGGGATTTTTTTATGTTTCAATGGTGATTAAGTTTTGATTTCTCATAAAAATATTCTATACAAGGTACAAAAAACCATAAGAAACCAGGATTTTTTATTTTTGCGACATTTATTCTGTAAAGTAAAGAGTAAAGTAAAGAAAAGGGAGTAAAGATAAAAGAGAGAAAAACCTCCCACCTCCAATCCAAGTAGATACCAAGAACAGGTACATTTAACAGATGGTTAATATTCAAATATTACTTTCTTCAAGCTCAAAACTGGAGTATGCCAAAGAGCAGGAAGTCAGACAAAAGTGCCAGGAAATCTGCATAGGTGAAAAGTCAGTCTCAAAGACAAAAAGACACCTGCAGAAGGTGGAACAGTTAAAAGAAGGGGTAGATAACCTGGGATAGGTAACTCTCAGAGCATCCATGGACACAGCTAGGAAAAGCTAAATTTTAACTTGAATTCAGTAAAGGACATCAAAGGGAAATATATATAGAAGGACTTCTAGAAATACAAAGGTGACAAGAAGTAGACCAGAGAAAATGTGGCCCTGGTAACACAAGACATGGGCAAAGCTAAAGTGCTGAACGCCTTCTTTACCCCAGATTTGGCTAGAAAGATCTGCCTTCTGAAATGCCAGGCCATGGAGGCCAAGAGGAAAGTGTGGAGCCAGAAAATTGTAACCCTTGGTGGAAGAGGGTCAGGTTAGAGAACATTTTAAAAACTGGACATATATAGATCCATAGGTCCCAATGACATACCCCCACAAGTGCTGAGGGATTTGTCAGCCCGTAGGCCTGTTGTCATCTCCTCAATACGTACAAATATCTGACATCTGGAGTGTATAATGAACATGAAGCCAGGCTCATCTTAGTGTTGCCCAGTGATAGGACAAAAAGCATTGTACACAAAGTAGAATGCAGGAGACTCCCTGTAAATGTCAGGAAACACTTTTTTACTGTGAGGCTTACAGAGTTGGGCAACGACTACCCACAGATTTCATAAAATCTCCTTCCTTGGGGATATTCAAAAGTTATCTGAACATGGTTTTTTGTAAGAGCCCTCTTGGTGGCCTTGCTTGAGATACAGGGTTGGACCAAGTGACTTCCAGAAGTCCCTTCCAACCTCAGCCATTCTAGTATTCCATGACACCTCAGAGTATCCTGACACTGTGCAGTGCACCCCTGTAGTTCGTGTCTGTCCATAACTTTTCAGAAAATATTGCCACTAAAGCATATTGATGATCTGTAACAAACTGAGTAAGTCCTTGGTGCTGCTGAAGATAGCCCATGCCTTGATAAGTTCAGATCTACAAGAAAATAAAGAATTACAAAAGCAAGACCCCTGAAAGAGATCCAATGGTTCTGACAGAGTTATTAAACTATTTACTGCTTAAGTATTTCTATTCATTGTCGCTTAGTGTTTCGAATTTTATAGAAGAAGAATCTATGTTATACAATTTCAACATGATCTATAATACTAACTACTATGTGTAACAGCAATCTGCATAGTATAGCAAAGAAGAGGTGAAGACAAAGATGTCTTTCAGAAATCTTCATGATCTCTTGATAATATTTGGGCTGTTACAGCCTCTGGCGAAGTTTAGCACAGCCTCAAGAAAGCTCTAAAATCTGCTGGTTTGTAAATGCCTCCAGGGACCATTATGCTAAGAACAGTCAAGCCATGCCCTTGACACTTGGCATGCAGGAAGGACAGAAGATGATAAGGGTGAGATAAAACCAAAGATCAAACAGACAACACAAGCATCAAACAAGAAATTCTTAATTTGTATCAGAAGAAGGAGTACTGAAAGAAAGTTAGCAAATCTGTCAGAGAACTAGTGGAAGGAAAAAAGCCTTTAAGGAAGAACACAATATCAATGAGAAGTTTTGGTTTTTTTAAGTCTTTACGACATTCTGTGATTAAGGAGTCAGTTTTTCTGTACTTGCTTTTTAATAATAAAGAATATCAAAGAATTAAAATAAAAGGCTTTGATACAAATTGATAAATATATTATCAAAACTTGCTAACAATTTTTTTCATTTAGCTTCTTCACAAGCTGAGGGAAGAGGCTATTCAGCTGCTAAAAACTTTAAAACTTTCAATTTCATGTTAAAATCAAGTAATATGCCAAAAGAGTGAAGTGCTGTAACTGTATTTTAAAATGTTGTTAAGCATGATTCAGGCAGCCAGAGATATAAAACACTACCTATACACTTGTTTAAATTGTTTGAAATTATATTTGATAAAAATTAATTTATTGGGGAATGTGGAAAGTAATTGCATTGGTACCTGTGTTCTTTTCTGCACAAGGGGAAAGTCACGCTTCAATAATCTGTTGCCATTCTTTGAATGTAAACTGCTTTTTTTTAGGATTAACTTTGTTTAATGATGTTACTTTGTTGCTTAGAATTTACAAAGTCTGACAATAATCTTTCCATAAAGAGAAAAATAAAGTGAAATAGAACAAAAATAAGAGGTCTGAAGGAAATTGGAAGACAAGTAGGGCAAGTACTATTTTCGCAAGTACCTCTGCAGTTAGACCTTTCATACACAGTATGGTAAACTGAGGCTGCAGGAAGAATTAGCACGCACAATTTACATGTCCTATAAAAATCTCCTAACTACTAAAACAAGAAAATATTTTCCATTAATCTATGTTGAGTGAGCAGTCTTGTGTTTGACACAAAGCTGAACTTTCACAGGAAGGTTCTAAGGAGGTTTAACTCAGAAAATGCTATTCTTGGAAGAAGATTCTTCTTTGGCTTAAACTTCAGACAGAGTGATATGAAACTGGATTGTTTGGAAAATAATAACTTCAAATATATGAACAGCTGATGCAAAAGTAATGTAGGTATCCCACAACACATTGGATAAAAATTGTCTACTGTCACTGACATTTCTCCTTATGAAAATTCAGTATTCTTCTCACACATTTAGACTTCTTAGAATACCTGTTGAAAATGATATACTGAAGTTTGATGATTTTTTCAGGCAGATGAAAATGTTACATTTGTCTAAAAGTATCTTTTCCAGACTGTAATACAGCCCCATGTGTTTCCAGACAGAAAAATGTATATTTATGCTCCTGCTACGACAAATGCGATGGAAGGTTAGATATTATTTTTTAATTTATGCTGCTGGTCCAGTTGTAATTTTTCTCTTATTTTGACATCACTATTATATTTTTAAAATTTAAATTAAAACTATTTTTATTAGATTATTTTTGATGATAATTTTCTTCTTTTTTTTGCCATTGTTTGCCATCTGCTCACTGTAGAATGAAGCCACAGATCTGAAGGTGCTTTGTAATCTCTCTCTGGCTCCAGCCACTATTCTCATACAAGAAAGCGGTATGTGTCTTTATCCACCAGATTAAACTCAGCAAATTTAACATGTATTACTTAATAATTTTTACTTTGGTGTTTTTTAAATTCTTGATCCATTATGCCGAAGTTATTGAAAAAACATAAAAAAGGTTTAAGCAGAAAGCAGGGAGCATATTTAGCATTCACTATTGCTAATATCACATGAATTGCTCATATTACCTTTGTTGTTAAAATCTTGAACAAATATATTTGAGGGAAAAATTCTTGATCAATGAGCCTTTTTGTGCTTTTTTCTAATCTATATTTACTTAATGTCTCTTAGGGATAATTGTTTTCACATTAGAGTCTAATTTCCATGGACCAGATGAATCACTTTTGACAAACTTGTGGTATTTATCATATTATCACACTTTTATTATTATTTTCATGTAACCCAGAATGGCACTAATAACTAATATCAGTTCTGTAAAAGAGCTCAAACATTTTACTTAAGACGAATATCACATCTTTGGCTTTCTTTTTAATCAGGATAATGATTTTAACACTCATCCTGCAAGTTTAGGTAACACCAACCACCCCTTTATTCCTACCCATCTCTACACATTAACTAAGTCTTTTGGGACCTAAAGGTGAACTTTTTTCAAGGGTTAGTAATTGTCGCATTGATCTTCTCATTTTGGCAACCAGTTCACCTTATCTAATGCAAATATTGATCTAACACTATCACTCTGTCGCAAATTTAAAGTTTTGGAGCAAAATCTTCTTTACTTCTGACTGGGTCATTTATTTTTTGAAAAAGTATCTGCAAAAGATACAGCACACACAGAAGCTGAAAGAAAGGAAAGGAGAGAACTGAAAACTTTTAATGGGAATCCAAACCTTCTACTGAGAGGTTGGACAGGTCATCTCCCTTAACAAGACAGATAGGAAGTATTCATTTCTTTTAAACTGACATTGGCAAGGACAAAATGTGAAATAGCTTTATTAAAAGAAAGAACTTGAACTCCCACAAAGGGAGTCATTAAAAACAAGTCTGCAATACAATGATAGTAGTTAAATACAGTGCAATCGGCATTATAATTCCTAGCAGAAGTCTACTGACTATAGTCAGATATGTGATGTCATTTCCTAAAATTAAATTACAAGACTCTTCTGTTAATTATTAAGCTTATAGGACCTTGCCCCACTCTGCTGGACTAGTCTAATGGCATTTACAAGAAACACCTCCAAAAATATGCAAAAGGCTTTAGATCTTATGCATTAAATAACAGACATTTTTAGTCTTTGTAAAGGTTTAAAAAAAACGCACAGAATTTCTGTATTTATTCACAGCCTCACAAATTGTGAGATTTTTCTTACCTATTGCACAGGTTTTTAGTGGAATCCCTTTAAAAGAGAATCAGAGAAGATCTAGGAATACTGTCCATTCGTTCCAAAAGATCTCAACCCTTTCACGAAGCTGCAGCTTTTCCACCATTCCTATATAAACATGTAAAGACTCTGATGCAAATAGAGAGATAATTTTGTTCTAAATTTAGAAGATAATGCAGTTCTACATCCTGGCTTCATCAGGGTGAAGTGTATTTTAGTTTTACAGGTATATTAGCAAAGACAGCAATCATATTAAGGGCAGCCTATTAATATTCCTTCCAGATAATAATCAGATGAATTTATATTCCATATTATATAAAATTTCCTTGAAGCAATGCCTTGTTGTGTTTCTTTCAAGTGTGTGTCTTGAATACTGTGTAGCCCTGTTATCCAAAACAACTGTCTTTAGGAAAGGCTTTTTCCTCTGGGCACTTCAATATGTTCTATGGGCTGTCACTCAGATGTCACTCAGAGATTACAAAAGCTGACAAACATATGTGAACCCACAGACCACAAAGATCTGCAATTTTTATCTTGTCGGTTTTCTTTATGCCATCTACATGGGTTCTCCTCTAGCTTTTGGGAGAAATATTTTTTCAGCCATCATGAAGAGACAATGGAACAAACATTTGAAACAGAGTGCACAGACTGGAATGCATAGAAAAGTTCAGATAAATAGTAAATTCTCCCATGAGAAGAGACCACTTTTTTTTTTTTTTTTTAACTCATACTAATGCTGATGGACTACTTTGAAGACTAAATTTAAGCTAAAAAGACATTGACTGCCATGACAACTGAAAATTCTAAAATCATCTTCTTCCCTAAGACTGACCCACTACTTTAGTGTTTCTCTGGGGTTTTTTTCGTATCCATGAAGACAAGACTTTACCAGTGAATTTCCTGGGAAACTATCCTAAAATGATGCTGATATCAGGGGAAAATAGTTTTATATTTATCTCATAGTTTTCTTTCCTTTCTTCATAGCAGTTCATACTGCGGAAATTGTTCAGAGCAAGGAATCAGGCAGGCAGTAGAGCTTTCTAGGTTGAAAAGCCTTGCATTCATGTTGAAGTGAGCTTCAAAGGATCTGAAACAGAAAACTTGCAAAATATCTCCAAAACCATAGGAAAACATTTTAATACATTCCTACTGCAAATGTACAAGCTATGTGTTTAATTCATTTTCAGTGCTCAGCGTACTGAAAGCTGACCATCTGCCTACTATTACTTGCAACTCCAGTGTCCCCATCCACTAAAGAGCATAGTAAAACTAAAATGAGACTGAGAGGCAGGATAGAAGTACTTCTGTAGAAGGGGGATATTAGATTAGGCATCTTTAGCTTAGAGAAAAAAGACCCAAAGGGATATGTTCTTGATGTATAAAATAATAAAAGCCATGAATAAGGAGGCTAGGGAGCAATTAGGCACTATTTTTGTAAAACAAGAACAAGGGGCACTAAATGAAATTATCATCCAGAAAATTTTCAGCAAACAAAGGGAAGTGCTTTTTCACACACTGCATAATTAAATTGTAGAACTCATTGCCACAGGATGTTGTGGAGGCCAAAGATATAAATGGATTCCAAAAGGGATTAGAAATATGAAAAGAGATCCATCAAAACCACCACCAAAAAAACCCCAACCAACCAACCAACCACATAACCAACAACAAAAAGAGATGGTACTCAGAAAATACCTCTACATTGCAGTGCCAGAAACTGTAATTCTGTATTTGGCCTGTTCACATACTCTGCTTTTCCCAGGCCGCTGCTTCTGACATTTGTCAAGTAAAAGGGGGACATGTAATCTGTTCGTACTGAATGGATAGGCTTTTCTGGACGTGCCTGCCTGGAAACACTTGAAGGGAGGAGGCAGCAGGATATCTCTGATTTAAAGCATGTTTTCTTACACCACCAGAGGTCCCCACCAGAGAATCCATCAGGGCTCTGTCAGATGCAAAAATTTGGCTGTTTCGATACAGCTACTGTACAACAGACCAAGCAGATACTATCTGCCCTGACTTTTGGGCCAGACTTTCTTACCAAAACTCACTTTACTTAAGGCTGTTATAGCGAAGATGTTAATATGACTGAACAATAAAAATCTTATTTATTACGTCTGAATGATCAGGAGCCTCTGAGGAAACCCAAAAATTTGTCTGAACACAGAAATTTCCTGAATGTTTTCTCAAAAAGAAAGAAGTGTAGAACTTAAACAAATGTTTAACTACTAGGTCAGTTCTTTGAAGTACTCCTATTTGAACCAAAACTCATTGTAGTGTTTTGGAGTCTTTCAGCCTCCTTCGGCAGGTTTTGAATCAAACCAGCAACAATGATAAGTGTTGCTATGACTTAAACAGCCACTTCAGGATCAGTTAGAGCTGCTTTTGTCATCTGATAAAAATAGATTTCTTTACAGATTAATTTTCAGTACCTCTACACCTCCTCTCTGAACTGATTTATGTTTTGATTCCCCAAAAAATGCAGAAAAAAGGCAATGTAATATATTAAAAAAAAATAAAAGACAGAAATAAAACTATGTTTGTTCCTAAAAAACCCCAAAACAACCCTTCTGCAATTTATATTATCCAAGACCATGGCTTGAACAAACTGATAATATTAACAAAACCTAAAATTGTGCAGTTTTTCAGTATTTTCTTAAAATGGACTTGGGATTTTTTTATCCTGAACTGCAGTCCTCACAGGCTTGAGTGGACATATATGGAGCTCTCTCACATGAGTGTTTTCTCCTATCTAGCCCTTACTCCAAATATTACTTATAATTCCCTGACTTTATATAGGAATAATTAAATAACTCTCCTTAGAAGGCATGGCAGGGGGGCAAGACCATTAAATAAATTAATCACAGGACAAGTAGTTGAAGACAGATCTACCAATTCAGCACTTGTCCATTCACTGACAAAAAATTCTTCTGGTTTTGAAGCAGATGACTTTTATATCAATTAATTTCCTAGCAATCTCATCTTCAAAATCATCTATTAGCCAGCCTCTGTCACTGGACTCTCAAACCAGCACAGCAGACTTTACAAGTAACCAGAGAAGGCAATCATAATTTTTGTTTTATGAACATTAGCTAAAACTCATAGATGAGAGGCTAGATATCTGCTAATTTAATCTACCTAAATGGAAGGTGGGATATTGTATAGCCATAAAAGATGAGAAGTATCTGAAATGTTCAATTTCGTCTTGTAAGGTTATCAAAGGTACCAGTTAAAGAAAAAGATTTGAAATTATTTAGAATTATGATAATACCTGCCAGCTGATTTTGTGTGAACCTGCTTTACTGATTAAGTACCATTAGATACATTTAGCAATTGAAAACAAAACAGTGCAGACTAACCTTAAAGAATGTAGAACAAGTCTATCTCTCCTCAGCTGTTACCTTTGGGCAGATTCATTACACATTTGCTCTCTTCCTCATAAGACATTTTTATCACTGTTAAGTAAAAGTCTGTTTGAAACACAGTGAGTAGATTCATGTGTTAGAGCTGGAGTTTGACAAAGACAGCCTTTGTAATCTGTACCTTAGAATTCCCCCAGACTATTCCTGAGGAAGCCTCAGGACAAATAAACTAAGTAGAACAAACTTGCAGAAGATTCTACAACACAAGACAACTGAGAAAATGCAAATGTATGTCTGCTTCATCTAAATATTATACTTCTCTGAACTATGGCTAAAAATCAGTAAACTTCATGAACATCGCCAAACAACAGATAAGGACATAAAAAAATAGTCTGAATTGTGTCTGTACTTTTAAGGATAGGATTTGATGCTGTGGGTGAATAGTGCTGTTTTGGTGGATTAAATGTGTGTGCATACACACAAGTGCAGAATTTCACAAATAGTTATGATATTCCATGGAACTTTGCAGAAAGGCATTACAGAGAAAGAGGAGACGAATTTCCTGTGAAGGCAACAATTTTTGCAGGTGGAGAAATCTGCTACCGTATTTTGTAGTCACCAAAAGTAGGTTTAGAGATTGCTTCAAAAGCCCCTCTTACTACGTCAAACAGCTTTACTGCTGGATTTGTTGCCTGTTTTTCCACAGCTATCAGAAATCCTTCTGTATCACACTTCTTTTTGACCTTAAACTCTTGGTGATCTCTGGCTCCCAAATAAATTAATACACAGTCAAATCAAAGAGCTTCCCCATTTTTTTTGAATGAGGGCATCAGCCTCTTGGTGGAAATTAGTCATGATATTTTTTTTCCCAAGCTATACGTACTGCTGTTCAGAAACAATTGAAATATTTTTTTTCAAGTATATCATTATGTGCAGTCGTTTTGTCAGATTTTTTTTTTTTCTGTGAGGCATATGCTGATGGAGAGAAACTTATGGGAGAGGCAGGAGTCCTTCAAAGTATTTCTACTGACAAATTCTGATCTTTCATTGGAAGTACTTAAGTCACTTGCCAATCTTTTCTTGTATAGCTTTGAGTTTGTGTTTTGGGCTTGGGTTTTTCTGCATTTATAGAAAATCTTTTTGCAATACCTTTATTGCTTGGTTTTACCAGAAGCATTACTGAATCTAAGATATTTCAGCAGTTAGAGAATGATTTTGTTTTCCTATGTAGGACTTAAATTTATTCTGCTTGTGATCTTGGGCTTTAAAATATGTGCCATAAAGAGAAAGAAGAATTAGGCTACAGTATTTTTACTCACATGCTTGGTCACCTTCCAGTTGGTTTTGTCACAATTTTCTTAATTTTCTGACTTATACTAATAAAAACCTACCTATAATTTTGGATGTGTACAGCTAACATAATGAACTGAAATCTATACCACTAAAAGAAATGAGACATAATAAAAAAAATTGGAACAATTGTGACTGAAAAAGTAACAGTCCTTTAAATGATCAAGTCTAGAGATTAACTTTTTGTCTTGTTCTACCTCATAAGGGAGTAAGGCTGCCAATCTTCCCTTCCCAACAGTCTATTCCACATTGAATTTAAAGATAAGAAAGTGATATATTATTCCGTTAGACATTTAGAGAATCATGTAAAATACTTATGTAGAGTTTTGCCTTGGGTCTTGCATGTCTTATATTACAACAAAATCCAGAGGTACTCTGAGGTAGTGATTATATTCACTATTAAACAATCTGCAGACCTGGGTAGATTGAAACATGTATTTCACCAACATCCATGACCTGAGAGATCAGTAAATAGGCAGACCATTCACTTTGCTTTTATGGGACACAGTATATTTCATTTACAGTTTAAAACACACTTAGAAAGTACATTAATGACAGCAACTTCTGGATTACTTTCTTCACTGTAATGGTAAAAATAAGACTCTGTGTTGACTTGAACTGTTCAATGTGCCTTCTTTGAAAGTCTGCTTGGGAAATGGGCATACACAGGTTCTCTAAGCTCAAGAACCATGAGTCTATAAGCCTGAAGTGACGGTGGGGAAGCTCCACTTATAAAAGTGCTGAATGCTCGCTGCTTTTCACCAGCAAAGTGAAGTTACAGCAATCACAAACACAGAAATACCCACAGGAGTCAGTGGGAGGTTTGGAACTATACAACACAAACCTTGCACTTACAGTGAAATACATCCTCACTGCAGCTAGATTTTGTGTCTCTTGCCTGGTATATGGCACTAACACAAATTTTTCTTCAGCATGGACCAGAACCATGTGATGATAACTAAATGTAATCGAACTATTACGATATTTTTGTTATTTCCACAAAAATCAAAATATGGGCAAGCCCACTGAGATGAATTATGCAGACGTGCTGCACAGAATACTTCAGCTTGCTCTGATTCAGTGGTGCCTCTGAAAGGCAGATGGCAGAACAGTGTGATGAATACTTTTCTTTCCCTATTTAGAATAATGATTTCAAGTATCACTACAATTTAATCTTTATGTTTCTAATGTCTACTTAATTTTTCTCTTTCTTTTGAAGAAGCAAGAAATTGTATTTGACATATAAGGAATCAGCATGTCTAAACACAGCACTATTTTAATTTCTGTGTCATAAAACTCTATCTTAATCTGCAAGCAGATGAAATAATATGAAGCTGCTAGATGCATTATTGGGAGAGAAAATGAAATTAGACATACAAGAGGCAGTTATTCAGAAAGAATAGAGTTTCACTAGGATGCAAGCAGATATTGAGATAGAGTTATAGAAGGAATAAAAACCAACTGTATGAACCTAGTCTTAAATATCCCATTCAGTCAATGACAAAGGCTTTCTAATGTGTGAGCAAACACAAAAATATACACAAGGCTCACAAGATCTTCCTGAGGATGCAGAAAAGAGTCACAAGCTTGGGTTTCCCTAAATATCCATGAAATAGGTTGTCATACGACGCAAATACTACTGGCCCTGTATAATTAATCAAAGCCACTTTGTTACATAACCAAACATAAATGCAGATTGTAATGAGCCTTTAAGGAAATGTGCTTACATTGCCTTTAAAATTAAGTATTTATATTGCCACAGAAAAAATGTTAGAGAGAACATGTAGGAGTACAAAATCCCACTGAGAAATTATAGGGCTTTTAATATAACACTATTTAACTAAGTGATATGAAAAGAAACATAGGAAAAATACAGACTACGTAAATGGTGAAGATTGAGACAAGGATTTTTAATTAGGATTTGAATAAACAAAATGAAGGAATTGAAAGCATAGGCAGGAAAAAGTAATACCTTTTATTTGGTCATCTATATTACTCTATCATCACAATGTTCAATTTTCAGAGCTAATTTTCCTAAGAAGGAAGTATAAATGGAGCATAACTATCATCATTAGACAAAAAGTAAAGCACCAGAGGTTCAAGTGGGAAAGATGCACATGTCTATTTACACATTTAGATAAATATATGTTATTTAAAAGTTCAATATTACATTTTGGAGTACACTTTTCATTGCTTTAATAAGTAGACCTTGTAAAAAGAGCCTTTGCCATGGATTGGAGAAAGGAAAGGACTTTCTCTCCCACGGCTCAAATAATTGCTGTATTTTCCTAGCTTTCCCCAGAATTTCCCCATAAAATGCCATAAAGAATATCAGTTCTGTGCATTGTTCACTTGACAAATCCCTTTGCACAACTTTTCTATTTCCCCATTCTTTTTTTGCTGTTTGAAGGAAGGCACTGAACGTTCCAGGCAATATATTTAATTTTTTTAATTTAAGTTTTCTAATTTTTTTAAAATTTGTTGTAATGAGGGTTTGAACTATTTCTGTAAATTTAATGTGGTTTTTTTGTAAATTTTTTCCTCCCTCCAAGCCTCCACCCTGCCCTTTGCCCAAAACCACCACACGATAGGGAAAATTCAGTCATACAAACAGCAGTTAAATGTTTGAGGAGTATAAATAGGAAGTAGAATGGTGGGTAGAGTTTCTTTAATTGGAATTACTAAACATCCATTTTGTTTCCCTATTTATCAAGTTTAACAAATATTTCTAGTAAAAATTACTTCATGTCTGCTTTTAGGACGGCTCAAGCAAGAAATCCAGTAAATAAATTTCAGGAGCATTGTTAACTGCTTTCAGTGTTTTGGCTCTCAGCATATACTCTGTCAGGCAAATAAGACAGATGATCTACTGTGTACCACTATCCTTGCATTTCCTATATTAGTGCCCTCTTTCACAGGTCAGAAGCTCTTCACAGTACTTCACAGAGACAGGGTTAAGTATGCATTTGCCTCCATGTATCCTCCAGCTGCTTTAAAAATTATTGATGAATATGTCAAGCCATTTAAAGAAGCACTAAATGAAGATTCGCCTGTTTAGGCCCATGCTCTACTCAAGAACAGATATTCCTTAAGAAGGAAAAATGGTCTTATTGTCTGTCTTCTTTCACAGCCAAAGAGAAAACCCTGATCTATCAGTACTGGTATTTTTTTATTTGAGTTGTTTTCCCCAGATTTTCCTAAGTAGGAAATATAAGTAATGTCTTTCTTTGAAAGGTAGTGCTTTATGGTCATCATTATCAGGCCTTGAAAAACCAGTGTGAAATTACACCAGGGATCCTGAAGGTAAGGATAATAGATAAATAAACATTGTCTGCAAGTATATTTCCAGTCCGAGCACTGAGATCTCAACTCAGAAGCCATTGTTACATATAATGTGGTTTTATTTCTTTTTTTTTTTAAATAAGGGAAGAAAAATAATTTCTAGTCCAAGCAACAGACTTTCAAATAACTATTTTTGTTGTTGTTGTTGTTGTTTTCTTGTTTTGGTTTTTTTTTTTTTTTAAATAGTTTGTTTTGGTTGCTTTCAAAGTCCAGCTAGGATTTCAGCTGTCTTTGTAACTAATAGTTGGTTGAATGGTCTTAGAACTAAGGCATAGTTATACAATTCAATAAAAGAAGCACTAGGCTGTCGTAGTGTTCAGTTTCTTCTAAGAATGAAGCTAGGTTTTCTGACACTAAAATGCAGTAAAATTGTAGCTTGCAGATGAATAAGAAACATGTTTATAAATATAATTTTCAATGTCTTCCAGACATTGTATTTTTGTATTGGGTACAAAAACACATGTGTACAACAACTAATAATTCATGTAATATTGCTATATTTTAAGAAAGATTTCCTCTTACAAGTGTTTTTAAAGTTGCTTTTAGATTCCTTTAAAAAGACATTACCCTTATTTTGTTTAATGTCATGTTAGACATACTTAGGCAAAGTGGCATTGTAAAAAATATGTAATATAAACTAATATATGCTTATGTAAAGTTTATTCATAATATATACTACTATTTCTTAAGCACATGAGATGATCCCCCACAGATAGATGTCTCATGCCTACCAGAAATTCCCCTGCATTCCTCTTGCCTGATGCAGAGGCGGGCTTCCAGAGGTATTTTCCATTGTTTGTCAGCTGCCTGGTAGCAGGTAGGTAACTCAAAAATATACTTGGACACTCCTGAATCTTGTAAATGGATCTGGAGAACATGTTTAGGCATACGAATCAAACCTAATAACAAAATATATTTATAATTAGTTACATATTTTCTTCATAGTTTATACGTACAGTGGGTCTGGTGGTTCATGAGGTGAAATGCTTTTCAAAGGATAGATTTCAAAGGTCTAAACCTTAAATTAGTGAAAGCCTCATTTTATCCGTTATCCAGAAACTGAAGATATGTTGCACACTTTTCCCTTAATTGATTCCTGACTTTAAGGAAGAGTAGCTACATTTCCTGATTTATTTATTTATTTAGCTTTATTGTTTTTTCATTGGGTTTTTATGTGTATGTATGTGTGAAAGAGAGAGAGAAACTATTCTATGTCTGTTGTTATATGAAAAAAAATTCTGATACTTGCCTAGAGACCACTGAGAGATTGAGAGCAACATACGCAAAGACCAAATAGTCTTAAAATGCACTTAAGAAAAAATATTTTCTGCCATGTATATGTGTAACTCTCTACAGGATGACTTTTTTGGATATGAAGGGTAATATCAAAAGTTTGGGGTTTTTTGAAGGGTGAAAGTACCTTTCTGCATAAACTCCTGGAGTATGTTTTGTGAAGTGAGTATTTTGCTCTAGTAAGGTTGGTGTACTAATTTCTGGTATGGAGAAAACTGTGCTCTTAAAAACCTGTTTTCTCTGCAGATGAGACGGAAATGTGAAATTACTGGTCTGTTGTATGTAAAAAGAGGTATGTGTGTACAGAAGAATCAACACAGGACTAGTAGGACTAGTAAAATGTATCAGTGAAATGAGAAAAAATCCTACATGTGTAATCTAATTCTGACCTTTCTTTTTCTTTTTTTTTGCTTTGTTTAATCAATGAAAGAAATGTAAGCTTTCTTTTCTTCTTCCTTGCAAAAGATGAAAACTAAATTCAAACACATTCTGCCATAGTATAATGACGAATGTGTTGATGTACCTTTACCACCAAATGCCTAAACTGGAATTCATCCAGCCAGGTCATTAGCAGGAGAGATCAAAATACGTAACATAAATAACTATTACTGAGCAACTAGTCAAATGAACTAATTACAGATGTGTCCTGTGGAAAAAAGAGGATGATGCTATTTAAGGATTATAAAACACAGCACTACAAGGGCCATAAATGGGTGAAGATAAACTGTTTTGAGATATTCTTATACACATATAACACTTGTCATAGATAAATCCTGTACTCATTTAATTAGGATTAGATAAATTGGTGTAAGAGTTATTCTCAATAGCATAATGCTGGATTATGCAGGAGAAAAGACAAAGAGCCAGAATTTTCTCATACACTGGCTGTGAAAAGGGGTAGCACATCATCAGAGCCCCTCTCTTTGTCTCATCAAACAGACAATTAAATCTGTAGTTGATATACAAGACTGTTATAATTGACATTGTGTTTCAAATTATTGACAGGTATTTAATGAGTATATTATTTTTCTTTATTAGGCTTTTTATCTTAGTATTGTTTTGCAATCTGATTAATAAGGAATTCTACCATATGAGGATTTTAGTGATGGTAGAAAATATTGAAATCCTAGAAAAGGAAAGAATGGGAATCAAGCCTGCGTATTCTGTGTTGGTGACTCGATTCATCTTTGTGCCATATATCCTTGATGTTAAGGATTTGCTTCTCAGTTGAATAAGAATTGAGTAAGGTCCTTAGTGAGTTCCTTATGTATACAACGAACTGTTCAGGTCCACCTTCTTTACCATTTATTTTTATTTTAAAAACATTACAAAAGCATCAACTATAAACCCAGAAATTCTGGTAACTATTCAGAGCTTGTTTAGGCATAGAACCAGCTGCTCTTTTGGTATATCTATCCAGACATTCATGTGAGAATTTTTGATGAAAATTGTGTTTTCTTCAAAGTTTGAAGTCACCTTTTCAGAATCAAATTTGGTGCTTCGTTAGTTTCACTTTGGGTCACTACATTCCTCTACCATCCTGGTATATTCCCAAGACAAGTGAAGCTACTGAAATCATATTTTACTATTCTGATTTGGCCAAAGCTCCATTATTTGCAGAATGACTCAACTCATTCCTTTCTCAATCTTATCATTCATTTTCTGGGAAATATTTTCATTGTCTCTGAAGCACTCAAGTGATAAATAGGACAGAGAACGGCGGGTAAAGGTCTAGAACCATGTAAAAGAAGTTACGGATTACCTTTATAATGTTGAGTTTTTTTTATTTTGTACCCACTCTTCCTACTATTATGCATTTATAATCTAGTGGTGTCTAGAGAGCAACAGGCTTTGGCAAATATATAAAAATGGCATTCCTTTGCTCAAAGAGACGACAGTCTCAAAGAGACTGTGTAACAAGTGGATGCAACAAGCATCTAGAATAAGGGCATAGCTGCTGAGATGTTGTGAAGAGGTGGGAGGAGTACAGTTCTGAGCTAGTTGCAATGCCAGCCCAACATGTTGTCTGCAAGTTCACTGTGTACCTGTTAAATTTCACCATACACAAGTTATGTATGCATCATTTCATGCCTCTGAAGTGCCTGTATCCTAATGCAGGCGGCATGGGGATTTAACGCGATGAGGGAGGGAGAGATCTGTGTGCAGTTGTGGGCTACGGTCTTTTGGAGGCGTGGTGGGATGGCTTCTGTGTCTGAAGTGTTGAAATGGAGGGGGGGATATGGGCTCTTTAGGAAGTACAGAAAGAAAAAAGTTAGGAGGCAGAGCTGTCTTTTTTCTAAGAGAGCATCTGGAGTGCACAGACCTTCGCCAGGAAGGGTGAGGAACCAAGCTAGCTTATTTGCTAGAATTTTAAAAAATCCCAACAAACATGTAAAGGTGACATTAAAGTGGGTGTCTGCTACTGGCCACCTGAGCGGGGAAGAGAAGCGGATGAGGTTCTCTACAGACAGAGGAACAGCTTTATTTTCACAAATGTTGGAACTTATAAGAGACGAGACATAAGCAATCCAAAAGGTTCCCAGAGTGCATCAGCAGTTACCTTGTCCTCTGACTGATAGAGAAGCCAACAATGAGAGATGGTCGCCCAGAACTCATGCTCACTAGCAAGGAAGTAATCTCTGGAGATGTGAAGATCAAAGGCAGCCTTGGCTCCAGTGACCATGAGGTGGGGAAGTTCAAGATCCTGAGAGCAGGGTGAAAAGCAAACTCACAGGCCTGGACTTCAGGAGAACAGATTTTGGCCTCTCACAAGACCTGATTGGAAGAGGTCCATTGAATTGAGTCTGGGGTGAAAAAAGGGGACTAAGAAGGTTGGTTAATGTTCAAAGATCACCTCTGCCAAGCTCAGGTTCCATCTGAACAAAGTCAGCCAAATATGTAGGAAGGTCTGAATGAGTGAACCAGGAGCTCCTAGCCAAAGTACCTTAAGGTGAGGTGCAAAGAAAATGGATCCAGGCTCTTAGTGGCACCCAGTGATGGGGAAAAAGGGTGATGGACTGGAACACAGGAAGTTTCCTCTGAATATCTGAAATCTGTGCGGGTATTGGAGCAGTGTATTGGGCACAAGTTACCCAGAAAGGTTGTGAAGTCTCCATCACTGGAAATACTCAGTAATTGTCTGGCCATGGTCCTGGGCAAGCAGGTGTCTCTACTTGAGCAGGAGGGTGGACGTCCAGAGGCCTCATTCAACCTCAAACAGTTGATAGTTTTGTGATTCTGCTTTACACCAAAGGTGAATCTTGAGGTGGAATTGTGTAGCAGAATTTTTATGGAGGACTCAGAAATCTGCACACCTCTGGGAAAATGCCTAGAGCTAAAAGATTTGCTTCTCATAGATTGTGATTAACCTGCTCTACTTTATTATTAATACTGTGCCAAATGCAGAATCCAGTATGTATTTTCATCTGATTCATCTTGTTGAATTGTATATATAATAGAAATAAATTGCATGAACTTAAACAGACTTTTCAAGGACAAATATAATACATTAGCTCAGTGCCCAAGAAAGAGAAAAAATGAATCTTAATAACAAATGTCATTCATTACAAAAAGGTAGTATGTAGTTTTGCTTAGATGATACTGACATTTTACCAGTGTGGAACCTTAAACCGTTCCCTATTAGACAAAATTACTTATTCTTTTTCTTGTAAAAGATCAGAGAAAAAAAATAATAGCCTGTCGCTCCAATAAAAACCATTAGTTTGTTGAAAAAATTCCAGGCCAAATCTGCCTTACCTTTGCTGCAGCAGAAGCTTCATGCTGAGACTAGAGGTGTCTGATTGACCCATCATCCCTGCTGGAAGCCTCTACTCCTCTGCTAGCCCTGACTTGTGCAACCTCGAAATAAGTGCTGATATTTTACGATTCACGACACAAAGGAAAAAATGAAAATGGAATGTCTGATTAGGAATATAATTTTCAGCCACCACTGTTTCCTGAATTCTTTGACTCCTGGTACCAGCAGTTTGAGTGTGTATATATATTATGCTGGAATCCTTCTTCCTATTTAAATAGAATAATGAAGACTTGGATTTAAGCCATATTTTTGTCCTTAAGTGGCATGCAAAATGAAAAGAAAAAAAGAGATAGTGTCAAGTATGAGTACTTGTCCTACATCAGCCAGCAGAGAATTTAATTAATATATTGCAAAGATTTTTTTCATATGTGACACAGCTCCATTATCCCTACTGGAATGCTAATGGAAGTCTAGAGTCAAATATTAAATTGAATTTTAATAACAATTTGTGCAAAACACAACAGGTGATTGTACAAAGTGCTGGAATTTTGCTCTGATTTAGAACTATAAAGATGCAAAACAGTTTAAAGTCTGTAGTGAAACAAGCTAACGATTGGATTATGCATACTTTTCAGTAATCCTCACCAAAAGGATCCTAAAATATTACGTACTACACTTTCTTTTAGGAATTTCTTTCTTTGTAGGGATTATATAATGTTTTATTAATTCATGGTAGTGAACTATCTATTTAGAAAGAGTAATACTAAGAATTTATTGTTTCAAAAAGTGTGTTCTTGATCATCAGTATCTATGCAAACACTTGAAGCAACTTCTGTGAAATAGCTGTTTCTGAGCAGCCAGTTTTTCCTGTTAGCATTCCAGTTCAGTCTCTTCTCACTGCTCTATCATTACCAAAGGAGTTTGCTTGATTAGTGCTGCCTGCCATAAAATTTCATTTCTGCTTAGGCTTACAAATATTTAATTCTCCTCTTACCATTCTGTGGCATGTACGCACTGATTTTTTGGAGAACCTGCTTAGAAGATGTGTTGAAAAAATAAACAACCCACCCCCCACCTCCCTCACAAAAAACACAACCAACCAACCAACCAACCAACCAAAATAAAAACATACAAATAAACAAACAAACCAACAAAACCAACAGAAAAAACCCAACCCTCCCCAAAAACCCCAGACAACAAAAACAACAGCAATAAACCCAAACAAACAAAAAAACAAAAACAGAAAAGTAAAACCCACTAAAATTATGCTTTCATCTGTATTCTATTTTGGTGTGTTTCAAGCTTTTCTGTTTCTGTTCAGGATGGTAATGACAAGATTAGAGATTCAGAACTCAGGATACAGCTCAAAAGTGGTGTTAGTCTATCTTACAGCTGCACACGAAGGAAGATGAGGATTTGGCATGCCTTTTCCCTTTAGTGCTCAAAATCTAGTTAATGAATTATTGAAATTGTTGGGTTTTTACATATTTTTATTTCTTCCTTTTCTCTTTACCTTTAACATTGCCAACTGCCTGGATGCTAACAGGAAGAATATTTGGATCTTTGTCAGAGTGTGAAAAAAAATTGATAACCTACACTGAGTTGCTGTACGCTGAGAAGATGTATGAACCTCAGAGTGAAACTTTCTTCTATATAAACATGCTATTTCTATTTTATTCAATTATGTAACTCAGATCAATGTATGCTTGCATGTATGCTCTTTTGGAAATCAAACAAGATATATAGATACATATGTATATATATATATATATATATATGTTTATTAATTAATTAATTTATCAGTAACTTTTTGGGGGGGGGTTTAAAAAATTAGAAGAAGGCTGATAATGAACCCTGTTGTGAAGGGCACTGTCCCTGCTCTTCTATTTTTTCCCTGTAAAGCACATTTTGACTTGTAAAACTGGAATAAAAAGCCCAACCCAAAATATTTTTCTTCTTTTCTTATTGTACAGATCATTCTGAATAAACAATTATTCCAGAGTCTAAAGAGAAATGCTGGTTATATAATTGTACTAAGGGCTTTTCATGCTAGCATAAAATACTAGTAAAAACCAGAAACCAACATACATTGCCTTATGCGAGGGTACTTCAGATGAATTCAATGAAATCAATCAAAGTTCAAGAGGCTTTCCTTATTTATTTTATCTTAATGCGTTAATCTAATTTTTTTTTTCTTCTAGCTAGAAGTATATGTCTGAACTTCAGTCTATTTTAGCTTAAAAAGCTTATTTTCTCTGCTGTGAATTAAAAATTGTTTCTGTTTTCAGACTACACTACTAAATGAACTCTTTAATAACTAGTTATTTGTTTCACCACAGATAACATTAAAGACTAAGTTCCCCTATATCTGAAGGCTTTATTATTGCTTAAAGGAGCTGATATTCATTTCAAGCCTGCTTCAGATACAGTTTTATATATGGCCAAATATCATGATAAAAGATCCATTCACCACAGGTATTACCTAAATTATTCTGAACCAATAGGTCTAGCATATGTTATTAAAGCACAAATTTATTTTTTTTTTTAACTTTCTGTCTAACAGTTATATCCTGAATCAAAGGATGTTACCATAGTTATATGTCTTAGCACTATTAGACAACCCTTGGCCTATTTGTATGCTCTGATTAAATTTCTTCCTGCCGTAAGGGATTCCTAACTCTATCACAGTTTCCAGAGGTCATTTAAGTTCCATTTACGTTCAGCTTTACAAATTCCCCATCCCTGGTGTCACACTCTTAATCTCCTGACATCTCAGAAAATATCAAACTTTAATGTACAATATAATGGTTATTCCTGGGGCTGTGCCATGTGTCTTGGCTGCCCTGACTAGGCAAAGCAATGCCCTGGGAGCAAACTACCAGGGGCAGCTGCCTTCTTTGGGTATTCACAAGACTGACTGATGCTGGCAGGCAAGAAGAAATGGTTTGAATCATCATCCAATGGCAGTAGTAGCAGTAGCCCACCCTAGAGACATCAGATATTACCATCTCGGCCAAAGAAGCTCGATGCTTTTTCAAGATCTCAGCTTACCTCCTGCTCTCCAGGCTATTTCATTCCTTTGAATTTATCCTTTCCTGTAGGGGCCACACCCTGTGTCTGGGACTTACATGTTAGTACTCAGCAAGTGCATTTTGCATTAATGTCCCACAAGCCTTGAGCTCTGTTTGATTATCCTGAGGTTATAGCAAATAGATAATGTCATAAGTTTGTGTGCAAACTAATGCTCCATATCTTTGGGCAATTAATAATATAATTTTCTCTTTAAATAGTGAAGCTCATTTTTTTCTATCAGGCACCAAAATCTAGGTTTTCACTTTACGTTTAATCTTGCATCAAGTATTCCTGATTCCATGTACGTCTCCATGCTCACATGTAATACTCTGTCTCCACTACTACAGAAATAGTAGACATAACATAACAAGAAAAAGAAATTTCCTTGGTTGGTTTGCTATCTGTAAAAATGAGTCATTGTCTTCACTCCTTTATTCCTTTTGGGTTTCTCTGACTCCTGCACTCTTTAGTCAAAGCACAGATTTGAGGATTAGGTGTTAATCGTCTCCTGTGACCATGAGTAACATAAAGTGCCAAAACTGATGTGACAAAACTCTCTCTCTAAACCCCACTCTAGCATCTAAATATTTTATATACCCTGTGCAGGCAACACAACACAATGTAAAGTACTTTCACTTGATGGTTGTAAATTATGAAACAGCTCCCAGTTTTCCTGAAACCATAGGTGAAATCTAAGGACACTTGACAAGATGTGTCTTGCAAGTAAATCAGCTCTACCTCTATGAGGATAACATTTTAGACAGATGGCCATTTACTGTCCACTGTTTCGCATGGGAGGACAAAGACAAGAAAATGGAGAACAGACCATGTTAGGGCAAATCTTACTGTAAAATATGCAATTTTTCTATTTTTATTGCACTGTGAATTGAAAGTGCTAACTAACTGAAAGGCGAAGATAGACATAGCTACAATATTAAAAGTATTGAGGTGACATTTGATGTATTCATAGTAACTGCTTGCCTACTCATGTTGGGTGAGGTCTTATGTGCTGTGTTACATGATCTTAAATTATTGAAAACTGGGATATATAAAACCTATATTCCTTGAAAGACATGAGGAAAAATAACTTCTCATTCTCTTAACAGGCAGTCTGCCATCTGATTTGAGAATTCACTTCAAAAAGGATTTTCCCAGATCACAGACTAATTGCACTTGAATTTCTAAATCATCCACATAACTGAAAGAGGAATGAAAAAAAAAAAAACAACTCGCAGTACGTGTATTTAAAAGAAAGAACCCAAAACCATGTATATTTTTGTCCAGGTTTCCTTCTAAGGTGTGGCATATATGGTAAAAATCGTTCCAGTCCTTTTTGAAGAATATGATATAAAAGTTATTATTTGCTAAGGCACATCCTATCGGGCTGACTTGCCATAAGATTTTTTTTTGAAGTTATTGGTTTTTCCTGCAGAACCTTTTCAGTTGGTACCTCACCTGAGCAGGAGTAACAATTGAATCCAGAGGGTCACTTTCTTGTCACTGAAATTACACTCGGATCATTTTTGCCTACATCTCACTGGATTGGTGTATTATTTGAACCCATTGTGCTGCATATTCTCACAACCTGTTTCCCCAGCCTGTCCAAGGACCACATTTTTTCAGAGATATATTTGGAGAACAGTTCCAGAAAATGATAGGGTATTTGGTCTCACAAACCTGCTTACTGAGTGCAGCCTGTGTGCCCTGGTTGTGTGGCTGTACCTGAACACCCAACCATTGTCACACCATTGGCAGGTACCTCTCAGATCATAGCATTCCTATCAGCTCCTCCTCTTTCATAAAATCAGAGTCATTAATTCCTGTTTACTCACTAATGTTCTGGATATCTGTCATGAAAATCTTGGGTCTGAATTAGTCCCCTTCAACCAAAGTACCGCATTACATCCCTGGAGTTATTTTTTAGAGCAGTATAAGGACAATTTAATCAGTGGAAGTAGTATGAGAAACTAAAACAGACTGCATTTCCAACTGCTCTTTAGAAATATGGAAGAAAGTTACAGGAAAATGGTGTAGGGAAAGAAGAAAAATTAACATTAAGAATAATAAAAAACCCAAATAAAGTAGATAATTTGCTGCAAAGAGTCACAAGTAAGACTATGGAAATGTATTTTTATGGACTAGTCATAACTGTATAGGATGCACAGTTTCTGAGGTTGCAACAAAAGGTTAAGATTTCTTTCAGGGATAACTACACAGAATTTATGAATAAGATTATTTCTGCTTTTCTATTTCACACATCTTTAACTTTTTGTTGTTGTTCTTAAAAGTGATTTTTTCCTCTGAATTCTATTGTATGTCACCGAAAAAGGACATGTAGACATATATAGCATACCTATTATTTGGCTTATAATCAGTCCTTCTGGTAAGTACTTAGAGACAGAAATTTACCGGAGACCTCTGTCCTCCCACTGTCTTTGTTGATTTATGCCAAAATTGGACCTTTTTCTCTGTGTTTCCTTTCTGCCTTCTGATGCGACACTGGNACTTTTTGTTGTTGTTCTTAAAAGTGATTTTTTCTTCTGAATTCCTTTGTATGTCAGAAGAAATCTCCCAAAGGTGTGATGGCAATATTTAGTTTGCTTTTGTTATTTTTCTCTGTATATCTATGTACACAGATACGTATGTATATGTACACATATATATTTTAGAAGTAGAATATTTTAATTTTTCCATATCCCTAAATACTACACTAACTATGTAAGGATTTTTTGAATCTCCAAATTTAAATACTTTTATTTTTACACTCTATGAAATATTGTGGAGTCAGATAAGTAACTTTAAAATAATTAACACAAGATATTGATATAGGATGATTAATGTAACAGTTAGTACAGGATGTGAATTTTTAGTTATAAAGTATTTAAATATGGAACTTGAATTTTCAAAGCATCTCACTTAATATACAAGCATGTAATCTCCTTGTGAGGTTACATTCTTCTCACTAATGAAACAATAAATTCCAAAGAAAAACAAGGCATCCTTTATGACAAAGTTGTCTTTAACATCCCAGAAATTCTAAAACTTTCTGAAATAGTGTACTAATGATTTACCATCATGATCCAAAGTCCACTTTCCATTATATCAGTATTTCCATCCTACAGGATGAATAAAGCATTCTAAAACATAAAAACCTCGTGCTTTTTAAGGGACAGATGAGTGTCCTGCCTCTTGAGGATAATTTGAAAGAAAGCTGAGAGCAGCAGCCACTCTTAGTTATGTAAATTATAAATAGTCCTTTTAATCATCTGGCAGATACATGCAGTGAAGTGCTATAAGGTATTTTGGCTTCTTCTCAAAAGGCAGCCCAAACCAAAGTTGTGGTAGGTCAGATACCATGTGTCCCACTGTTCATGTATACAAATTACTACCATCACCACACTAGCCCAAAAAAACAAAACAGAAGAAAAACTTTTCAGAGGTAGTAAATGTCATAAAAGAAGACCTCCTCAAAAGATTTTTGTTTTTTGCTTAGGATTAGACTTGTTTACAGAGAATCTCTCCAGACCCTGGGATATCAGAAATAATCTGGGTATAACAAAAGGCTTCCAGCCTTGCTTTTCTGTTGATCAGGCTTCCTGTTTATCCTCAAACAAGAAAGGCTTTGAAATACTCTATTTACTTATCCTTAACTTCAAAGTTTTCGTCTTGTCATACTGCTCAATTATTTCTTATATTAAAATCTGAAGAATTACACTCTCCTCGTGAGGACCCAGTACCTTTCCTAAGTAAGAATCCATCATCAGAACATCTTGCAAAGATATCAAATGAAATAAAAGTCATGAGTTAAGATTGCAATCATTGAGTTTCAGTTTTAACTTTTTTTTATAATTCTATCTATATATTTTATTTCTATTCTTTGTTTAGTTAAACTTTGATTTTTATTTGAAAACCTCCCTGAATGACCTTCACCTTCTTTTCTTGTCTCTGATTTACATCTCCCTTATGTGCATTTACCATATTTTTCACTTGCATTACAAAAAAATTATTTGTCAGAATCCTTGTTAGTCATATTTAAGATTATTTCTTTTTCAATATCTCCTCAATTATGTTTGTCTGCCCTTATGATCTTGCTTTCTATTGTTTCTCTTTTCTGTTCACTATTAAAGAAGTCAGACTTGACAACTCCTAGCACAGGTCAATAAATGCTATCTTCACTCCTGGCTGGTAGAAAAGGTTCATATCATTATTTTTGGCTCTTCTGCTCTCTCTCAAATTTTTATCTTTATTTAAAATATAAACCTTTTGGCAATGACATTTCCTTTACTACTGTAATCATAGATACTTGGAACTTGGTTTCATAGTTACTGATGTTCAAAACTATCATTATTTACCAAAGCAGGGGTTTGGATTTTTTCCCCTACATAATAAGCAAATGAAAATGTGAATAACAGCACACTGTACATGAAACAATGGAGCTCTCTTTATTTTCAAGACAAACTTTTTGGTTCTTTGAACTCTGCATCTCTCAAGTATAATTCAGTTTTTACATTACATACTCAATTATTTTCTTTAAATTTACTCCATGACGTTTTAAGAAATTCTGGGTTTTCTTCCTTGTTTCATCTTGGTGCTGTCTTAATATGTTTCATTGTGTTGTACAGATAGAATTACAAAGGAACTGAGAAAATAATTCTGATTCTGTAAATCATCTAAACTCATTACTACAGAAGTTTTGAAAACTTTTCTATTTTCATTTTTTCTTACAGAAATTATATTTTTTATGGAATGGAGTTAGTATGTAAGATTTCAGTGTATTTTATTAATTTCAGTGGAAAATGAATTTATATGAAAACTATTGATTTCTTTTGAGTTTTACAAACACTGCATTAATATAGGAATATAAAATGATTAAAACCCCCAAGATTTATTTTAAGTGAAATCTTATGTTTATAAAATTATATTAGCAACAAGTCATCCAAATAAGTACAAACCACTCAAATTTAGGCAATCCATTAAGTTAGAAACGCTGTCACCAGGTTTCGTCCATAGGTAAGGGGGACAGATAGACATCCCTTAAGAAACTAAGAAATCCAGACTACCTAAGATTTGAGCCACACTTTTTAGACCACCCCTCTCTCTGTTTTAATTATACAAAATAAGTAAGGAGGAAACCCCAAGTTATACCACTCCTACTTTAGCTACGTTTGGGCCATGCCAAAATTCAGTGGAATGTAAAACCAAAGTACGTTGCATGTTAAGATTTTTATTCTCCACCCCAAATGTACCTGATGGAGAATTTCTGACTTGTTGGTATAGATGCACATGGAGAGACAGAACATAATCTGCCATTTCTTCATCAACTGTTGTATTGGCACAAGCCAAAAACAGTTCCTCTAGAGGGTGTCAAAATATAGAACCTGGGCATTTCTATCGAAACTCAAATAACAGAGTTATTTCATAATTTAGAGCCCATCTGGACCTGAGCCTCCATTTTCTGCCAACTGAGCACCTTGGCAAGGGTATGAGTTGTTAATTTTATGGTATGGCATTTTTATTAAATACTGAGCATGTAGCACTGTGAATTTATGTCATGCTTTACAAAGAGATAACAAAATACAGTTCCCCTCCCAATTCTGTGATGAGATTGCAAAAGACAAAACAGAAATGTCTCAGAAATTAAAAAAGTGAGGAGATAATCAAGAAAGAAAACGTGGGAAAACACTGAACTTTATTTCAATGAACCTTATTAGAAGTGAAAGATGTGTCAGCCTTGGCAGGGAAAATCATCAGACTTTCCAAACTGCATCATGAGGGAACACATAAAAGTTTATTTGGGAGGAAGAATATCAGATGCACAGAAAAGAGAACATAGAAAGAGAATTTATCTAAAACATCTGTCTCTATATCTCCAGATCAATTAATATAATGACATCTTTCTAAAACTCCTTCATTACCTTCAATTTGGGTTACTGTAAATAACATTGACTCATTTAAGAAATCAGTCACTGATAATTACTTTTTTTACATCTTTATAAATGGATTGAACAGCATATGATTCAAGTCAGATCATGAGCACTAACTTCTCCCCTTATTTCCTACCTCTTATTTGATTATCAATCAATTAAAATATGTTCTCTGGATTGTGACTCACCACATATTCATTTCACTCTGTCAAAGGACTCTGCTATTTTTTAATTCTTTTTTTTCAAATTTGACTTTCTGTTGCAAGGACCAGAATGATTATTTTTTTTCTGGACAGATATATGTAGATATAATAAATATCAAGAATGCTGACATGGTCAGAAATATAAGAGAAGCAAACAGTTCTGGAAAAGATATTTTGAATACTCAGAAGGATAAGAGACCAGAAAGGAGATAGAGGGACATCTGTCTCAAATAGTGTTATGAAAATCCCATTAACAGGGCCTGAAAAGTCAATCTGCTCAAGGTGGGAAAAACAATACTCTGTATCAGCTGTTGAAGCATGATCCAGGTAGTTGAGGAGATATAAAATTCTTTCAGTTGTTGATAAAAGTTTCCCTGGGGTAGATATAGGTTGGGTTTTTATGAAGTAATTTTCAAAAAGTCTGTTGTGCTTTGTTTATCTTTTTTTTAACTTAAAAATATGTGGGTGTACTATAAGAGCCTTCCTTAAAAATCTCTCCTTGTGTTCACAACTAGGTTATACTAACTAGAAGAATCCAGAATTAGTAAGAAAACAACAGTTTATTCCATGGTAGCATGGTCTGTCTGTTCTTCCAAGCAGCTAAGAATTTAGGAGAAATTAAAAAAAAAAAAAAAATCTAGACATTTTCACTATAATTTCTATTAAGTGAAATTGAAAAAAAAAATAGGAGTACAAATATAAAGAATGGTCACTCTATGACTATATCAGAAAGTTATTTAGCACTGTATTTTGAATTGGAGTGTATCTGACCAGCAAATTTTAAAATATCTGAGGTCAATATTTTGTCACTTTCAATGAAATACACTTAAAAAGAAGTAACAATATATATAGTGATCCTTTTTCCCCTGCATGATTTTACCTTGTTCGTAGTACAAACCTCTATGATTACTAATAGCTGGTAGAGATTTTTGGTTTGCTTGTTTCTATAATTCAAAATTCTTAGAGGTTTGTCTGTTCCTGTATACTTATTATGAGAAAAAAAAACCCTTATAATGAAGCTCAGCTCAGTGTTTTATTGACATCAATATTCCAATAGATGCATTCATATAAAAGGAACTGTTTAACCTGGGCATGATGACCTATAACAGCCTAACTAGTCTGTTTCTTTACATGAAATCCATTTAAGATGAAATGGTACTTCATCTTTCCCTATTTTTGTCCACTATCTGCAATATATGAGTCAGCATCGAACTAAAGCTCTTTTCTATGTACTATGTTCTGTTAGGTGTGATGGATTAAAAAAAAGCCAAGGTATCCAGTGTGTGTTAATATAAAACCCGACAGACATTTTGCAAATGCAGATTGTCATGGCTGTATGTATTGCTTTTTGGCAAAATTACCTTTATACATAGTGCCAATTCAAAGAGTTAAAGATTTTCTTACTAGGATAGGCTTTATGTAAGTTCAGAAGATTACCTGTTAAAATTCCCTGTCAGTTCAGGGGAAAAAAACCCAAACAAACATAAATATAGCTGCACAATCAAAAGTGTATGGGACTTGCAAAGAACCTAACAATGCGAAAGAGATAACTAAACTACTGGGGTTTCTTGTTCAGTTGGCTGGAATTTTTTGTTTTGTATTTTGTTTTTATAATAGAATAATAGGATAATTTAGACTGGAAAAGATCTTTAAGATCCTCTAGTTTACCTGTAAACTTAGGACTGCTAACTCCAACAAACTATGTCCTAAGCACCACATACACGTGTTTTTTGGACACTTCCAGGGATGGTGATTACACCACATCCCTGGGAATCCTATTTGAGTGCTTGTCAACCCTTTTCAGTAACAAAATTTTCCTAATATCCTATCTAAACCTACTGTGGTGCAACTCGTGGCTGTTTTCTCATGTGTTGTCCCTTACCGCCTGAGAGAAGAGGCCGACCGCCACCCTGCTTTCAGGGAGTTGTAGAGAGTGATAAAGGCCCCCTGAGCCTCCTTTTCTCCAAGCTAAACATCCCCAGCTCCCTCAGCCATTCTTCATCTGACTTGTGCTCCAGACCCTTCACCAGTTTTGTTGCTATTTGGATGTCTTCCAGCAAGAGCTTCTGTTCTTATAATAACAACAAAAATAGTCACTTTTGTCAATATCACAAACTTAAAATTGTTGAAAAAACTGGCACCATTTTAAAATATTTTTTTTTTTCTTCACGTTAGTTAGAAGATCAGCCAGTTGAATATAGAAAGGCAGTTGGTAGTGGTTAAATGAAAAAATTGTACATATATATATAGATATTCTTTTCCTACACACTAATCCATATTTTAGTAAAGTTATTCCATAAAAATTCAATGAGTTTTAGAAATTCAATAAGTGATCTTTCAGCCAGATGTAAATATTTGACAACATTATTAGATATAAATCGTTTTTCTTCTACTAAACTTAACCTTTTTATATACCTCATGTTGCCTACTGCAAAAATAATGGACTGCTGAAGATTAAACAAACATATCTCATGAATGTAATGACATTCCATGTGTAAGATCAGAGATGCCAGATAGGCAGCTTATGAAAGCAGTAGTCCCAGAATAAAACCATGTAGAAGTCACATTGAAATTTGCATAAGGCCAGTCTTTCGATATAGCACGGTCAACGCTCTTCCTCTCTGTCCTTTAAGGATACTTGCTGTTGAAAAATTAACGCAGTCTTAATACATATTCCTTGGCTTCTATGCTAAAACTGCATCTAGTAGCAATTGGACTGAGACTGTAAATTTTTTGTAAATGGCACAGTACCGCACAGCCATTGTGAATAAAATAAGGTGTCCAATTGCCTAAGATGAACTGACTGCAACGTCCTAGGAGTCAAGGGAAGGTCCTGTATTTTTTTTACCAAGCTTGAAATAACTAATCTGTCTCCCACTGCAAGTGTTGGACATACCAAGGCTATAGAGCTGTTGTTTTGTTTTTTTTTTCCCTTTGTTTACATCACAAAAAACTGTATTGTGTAGGGTTTTTCTAATGTTAAGTCATGAAATCTGAAAGTTATTGTGACATTGACAGTGTAATTTGAGTGGGAGTTGGTCACTGAAATGAACTTGTCCAATTCATATTATCTAAGAGGAGATCTGTAAAATAAAGATGAGTACAGTTATAAACTAGCCACATTTCAAAGAGGGACAGCCACCAAGCAGATCTGTCCCAGAATGTAATTCTCTGTTTATTGCATTTTGTATATTTGAATTAACAATTCACTTTTTTAGCAACACTTGCTGCTCTCTATTAACTATTGAAGTAACCTGACACCAGAACTGCCAAGGGCTACAAAGATACTTCGGAGCAAAACTTTCAGAAATAGTGGATTTACTTTTCCACATAGAAAGTCAAAAACATGACTTAAAACGAAAAAGATGAAAAGTAGAAAAGAAACCTCACTGAGGTGAGATCTGAAAGAAACTGGATGAGCTGATGCTGCTTAGGGTATCCCTTCTTAGGGGGTTAGTGTGTGTTACATTCAAACATGAGATTAATAGAAATATCAATAGGTATACAGTGAGCAGGCTAAGATTATCTTCATCTGAATGATTGTCTAAGCTGATTACTTGGACCCCTCTAACCATCGAAGGAAGGGGACAGGCATCTCCAAAGGATATTGCGCCATCTGCTTCTCACAGAGTGACGCAAACCGTGCAGGGTCTCTGTCTCTCCAGTCACCGAAGGGGAAAACAGCTGGGAGTACTTGTAAAGCCAATTCTTTGTGTATTTATTAGGCAATGGTAAAAAATAGAAGTTTGCCAGCCACTGCTGGTATAAGATACGTGGGGAAGACGATACAATCATTGGCTACTATATAGTAACGGGCTGATAGCTACACGAAGAAGGCTTGTTTTCTTTCTTTGCTAAGAACAAATATAGACTGAAAAAGATGAATGATAATGGTATGTGGGAGGTGGTTGAAGGCTTGAGCAAAGCTACTTTCTCGAATACTTTTATGTGAAAGTGAAAGGTTGTGAAAAAGGTCAAAACAGCGTCGCTATCAGGTTTAAAGTGAGGTTTCATAAGAAGGCAGCAGTAAATTAGTTGACATGTTTTAGACAGTTTAGCTTGGAAATGACCATTCTAACTAAATTTCTAATTAAAAGGATTAAAGAAATATTAACCATCTATGACATAGAAATATTAAGCATCTCTGATATACAAAAATGCTATAAACATAATATTTCTAAAGAAAAATTCTAATTCTAAATTATCCTACTAAAGAAGTACTTATTAATTTCAGCAGTAAATACATTCACATACAAATATAGATAGATAGATAGATTTAACACATATTAAATACAGCCTGCTCACAATATTTCTCCTAAGAATATATTATCAACACTCCAATGCTGATCTATAGAACAATGATTTTCCAGCAAATGAAAGACCTTGATGTATGTAACAGACATCAATGTCAACTTCTAATGGAAAAATATTCCAATATCATTATACAGACTGCTACTAAACAGAGCATTTCCTTATTTTCTGCATGTCAGATTTCCTAGGTACAGTGTCTTTTACTGTTTTTCAAGCTTTATCTAACATCACTTCCGTGCCCATGGCCTTACTGAAACTCTGCCTCAAGCCAGCAATGAGTACAAAGGGTGATGCTGAGATCTTATGAGAACTGGAATTATAGTCCGCAAAACCAGTCTAAAGAGTCACCAATACCCATTGAATCTACACATGTATTCATTTTCTACTGATTAAACTCAGATTCTTGTAGATTATCAAGAGGTGAAAGCCTCAAAGCTCTCAGATGCTTCCAGAATCAATTGTGTCTTGAGGAACAGAGCTTTCTATTTATCCAGATCAACCATAAGTATTTCAGTTATCTTCTTTGTACCTACAAACATCATCCAAGAGCAACTTTAATCCTCTGCAAACAACACCTACGCATGTAGTAATATAATACACAGTAGGGTACTGGTTGGATCACTTTCTACATGTGCCATGACAATTACATTAGGATTTAGCACAAAATGATGTTATTATGCTGATTGTACACTATGGGATATAGAAAAGGATTATGGAGCAAAAAGGCTGGGATTAGGTTTGCCTTTTAAGAATGACTTTTGATTGTGTGGGCAGACATAGCTTTCTGGGGACGTCTGAGGGGGTTGGGATTACCACTGTAAACCCATCTGTTCCTCACCGTCTGTCCATCATTCTCAACAATCTATGAATAGCTGCCATCAAGACCTAATTCATTTTAATCAGAATGATTTCAATCATCGTAACAGCTTTAAAAATTAAAAGCTTTGCTGACATGACTCCATTTAACTGCAAGTGGCTACAGAACAGTCGCATAAGCCTTTTTAGAGCCATACCAAGGTATAGAGGGAAGGGAAATTTCTGTAGCCTGGAAGTTTCTGTCGACTTAAAATGTCAACAAAATCTTTGGTGCAATTGCAGGGTTCATATATGCCTGTGGGTGCATTGTTTGACCAATGCCTATAAATCGTGAGCAACATTAGTAGATGCTCAGCAAACTCAACTCTGCTGATTTCTGTTTGCTTGCCATCACTTTTTTTTTTTACTTTTGCTTCTCTTTCTTCCTACATATCTTCCTCAACTACACTTGCAAGGCAGAAGAAAACCCAGTACTTTTCTTAGGCCTCTAAATGCAATTGGTATTTGGATTGTGTTTCCATGCATTCTGACAAAGTGCAAAATAAAAATATTTGTCAAGCTCTTCAAAGCAGAACGGCATATTAAAAATATTTATTCAATTCCTTTCTTAACTTGAAAAAAAAATGCTGTGAGTGTAATTTCTTTATGTTTAATATGTTTTTAGTTATTTAAAGCAATCATGTTTACTGTATCATTTGGTAAAACAGATTTATGTTTACTTTCATCACCACAGGAAAGATAGATCTATAAAGGTAATAAATCTTTAAGTGCTCCATAACCTTACGCAGTCTTTATAGGTTGAAAGATAATCAATAATCATGACAGAAAAACTGCATATGATTCATCTTTCAAATCAACTTGCTTCTTTATGACACAATGCCAATAGAAGAGAATGTAAATGCCATGATCAATTTTTTTTTTGTAAAAATGCCTGGACTTGAAAGGCTATTCATTAAAATTACTTTCCTAGGCAAAATTAACACTAGATGGATCTTCCATGTTCACTACACTTCACGTTCTGTCGAATTGCACTATCCAATTATGTGGTCTTTGCTGTCTACTGCAAAGTACTTCTGACTGCAAATTAAGCTGTATTTATACCTTCATTCTGACAGTGTTATCTGTTTCTAATTCATTAACGTGAGCAGGTGCTAGTGAGGGGCTTTCTACCCAATGTAATCAATTATTGTTGAATAATTCAATAGATTGAATTTCATTTTAAATAAGCAGCTTTTCGTTTCTGAAGTGACTGTATCCCAAAGTGTCAGGCTTTTCTTGCTGAATCAGTGTGCTTGAGCTCAGACAGCCTTCAAGATGTTTGTTGTCCTGGTGACATCCTTCATAGAATTGCTTCAGCAAACTTAAAGTGCTAAGTAGTCAGGAAATCAAATTTACCCATACAAGTATTATTTCAGACAGGGATCTCAGAGTCAGGATTTTTATTTTCATTAGTTTTTTTTTACTGTTGTTTATTCTGGACTGTAAATAAGGACAAAATATACCAGGAACAGTGTTTGAAATAATTTCTGCTTTTCCTTCTTCTTCCCCTGCCCTCTTCCCCTTTGAAGTTACAGAGAATTGTAGTGACAATACAACCTGGAAAGTCACTCTGTAATTCTCACTTGGGAAGAGAAATTTGCTCTAGCTACTTAAAACCCTCTTTGCCTGAAGGTATTGCAGTTTTGGCCTTATACTGCTACTCTATTGAATGTAAAAACCATGCCAGCATGATTACTGAGGTACTGAAGAGCTAAATTGTGACTTAATTTTAACCAGAAAAATGGTCAGTCTCACTGGAGATCAGTATACTTATTAATTGTGCCTGAACTAGTGGAAGAAAAACTGACACAGAAGCCTTGTTTGTAAAATCAAACTTTGGTTCAGAATGAGACTGTCAAGTGCACCGATTACAGGATAATTACTTTTGGCTTATCATATTCTATATTGAACAGTTAAAAATAGCGTATAATTACTTTTTGAAATATCTCTGTTGTGTTTTTTCATTAATAGAGTTTATAAGAAGACAAGCAGTTTCCCATTCCAAGTTTTGAAGCACATAGCATTAATATGTTTAGGATTGTTGCGTTCAATTAAAATACAGTTTAGCTTCATATGCAATGAAATATATATTTAATACAATTTTAATTTTATCGGTTGTCACTCTAGAGTTTATACTACATATAACTATATGTACAATAAGTTACAGAGAAAATGAAATATGGCAAAACATTACCTTAACAGCTGCAACTAATTTCAGATATTAATCTAATATATATTTGTTCAGGGTTTAATAATACATGCTATGTACCTCAGAGACTGTGTTGATGCATGTAAATAGACATTGTCTTGGGATTATATATGCTGGGTTACACTATTTTATTATTTACTTATTATCTCAATTCCAATATACATCCATTATGTTGTAGACTATGTGATAGCAATAAATAACTCTACCATGGTCACTAGATTGAAGTTCTTTTGAAACTTTATTCTTCTCTTGTTTAAGATATAGGTAGCATTCATATTTCCATTCAAAATGAAAGAAAATGTAAGACTGTTCAGGAACTTGAACTCTCTATCCAGAGCACATTCAACTAGAAATTTCTGTAGAGGAGGTGTGTGCAAGTGAAAACAAGGAAAAAAAAGCACCTCATAAAGCCTGATCAACCTTCCTGCAAGAATATGAGATATGAGGGTTTTGGGAACAATTGCAGTTGTTAATTGAAGCATGCAGTCTGCACTCAGATATGAAAAGATATGTATTTATTTTTTGTAAATAAAGAGAATTTTATAAATTATATTAGGCACAACACCAACCGTTGTTCTTAGCTGGGATAAACAAGATGCCACAGTTTCAGTTTACCTCTCGTGGGAAAAGGGGGAAACTATGAAGTTCCTTTGAAGCTGGTACTTTCACAGTCTGCAACGAGATATATCTGTTGGCACATAATGCCCTTCTGAGATGACTCCTGACAATTAGACAAACTGGTATCTGTTCAAAAACATTTGACAGTGACTATTATCTTGAAAACAAGGCACGAGTGTGGGTGGGTAAAGGGAGCAAGAGGACTATTCCATCTTTGCATCTTGCTGTGGTGTGGGGCTGAGCCATCTGAGTTTTGCCCCATGTCTGGATGTGGTACCCTGGCAGTGAGCTGGTTCAAATAGCACAAATACAAACAGACAAGATAATGGGAGGTGGACTTCCAACTCTTGCTGGACTTCAGCAAGTCTGAGTATTAAGTTTTCTAGGATTCTCTCAAAATTTTATTCCTTCCAAACTAACTTTTAACCAACTCTTCCCAATTAAAGTAGTATCTATTCTACAATAAAACTAAAAATGTACATGTATTAATACCGCAATATAAAGCCTAGAGACAGAAATTGCCCTGTAATAGACAGCAACTCAATACAATTCAGAGGCAAGATGATATAAGTATTAAAAATATCCAGAGATTTTAAATTTTCATTAGTTTTAGAATAACCTTGAGGAGCATTCACACAAAAATCCTCTATTAAATTGTATGTACAAAATAGATTTTTTTAATTCTCATTTAGGAATTGTGCTATGAAATATCAATTGAATTTCATTATTTGTCATTGTTAGGAATCAGGACAAAAATATTTGTTTCAGTGCACTATACAATGGACACAACATCCTACCCTGTACAGTAAAAAAATTTTCTTATAATAACTTATAATTCTTATAATAAAAAAGTCTTTCACGTTCAAATAACTAATATATCTTGACATTTTATTAAGTTTAGTAAAAGGTTTCACTAGTGGTACAGCCTTCCAAAACATCTGAGGAAGGGCATGTATTAATACCACACTATAAAGCCATCTTACAAGACAAAGGTGGACGATAATTTAAGTTGGCTACTAAAGCAGTGTATATAATAAAATTCAGAGTATATCAGGAACTGAGTATGCTAAAAAGAAAAACAATATATATATAAAATTTACTAATTCTTCATAAAACTCAGTGGATTTCTTAGGGATCTGATTTATGCTGTTTTACACCATGAAACATGCTATAGTGTGAAATTCGTTGCACATTCATGGAACATATACAGTCACTCTTAACTATGTATGGATGTGCAGTCCCACTGAGCTGAGTCCAGAATTAACCTGGTTTTTAAATTTACTATCTAAACAGATAAATATCATGTCCAAGGCATCTGATGAAAATCTCTGTGCTCTCCCTGCCATTCAGAGTATAAATGAATACGAAATATAGTTTGTCACAGTAGTATTACTTAGATCTTATGATGAAAACAAAAGACAGATAAACATAACCTCTTCTTCCCTGGTTGTCTGGGTTATGTTGTTTTGATTTTTTTTTCCCATTAAATAGAATGATTGACAAGAAAATAAGATGATTCACTTATTCGTACATGAAGGGGTTTAAAGAACGATCCTATAACTTAGAATAGCAACAGCTGTTGGACTACTTGATATTTAGCTTTTGGGGGTCACTGTTCTTTAAAATAGTGGTCAGTCACTTTTTGCTTCAGCACATTAACTTTAATAGTGGATTGCATTGAGATGAAAGCTGGTTAGTTGAACAGTTTTTTACACTGAAGTACTTTAAAATCATTATGTATTTTTAAATCTTAATTCCTCATGTTAAAAGTAGGAGCTACTGCTATCAATCAACATGAAAAATTTCCCTGTGGTGGTGAACTAGCTAAGTATTCTCTGATCACACTGAATAAAATATGAGGTAGTGGTGTAAAGTTTAATCATCCTGTTTCCTCAATTTCCTTCTTTCCTTTCAACAGCAGCCACTGGGGGAACAATTCACTTTTCTGCTTTGTGGAAAGCTCAGGCTAAGGATTTTCTGAGCTCTTTTAATTACTCAGTTTAAGCTAGAGATGCCAAAGGACCCACTAAGCAACAATAAGAGGTAATGACTTATGCATAGAAAATTGAAAAGTGTTCATCTTGGTAGAACAAAGGAGAATAAAACAGAACAAATGGCAAGTAAAATTGAAAACACAGAAGAAAAGAAGGTGAGCTACATAGATTTCAAAAACAATCAATTGCTGCAATTAGAAACTATGCATTAAATCAATTTTTAGCTCTTTTGAGGAATCAGAAGTCACAAGGGTAGTTCAGAGTACTGTACCTACTTAATAGATTATTGATTTTTCAGAAAAAAAGGTAGTAGGACATCTTTTATGTAGAGCTATCAAATTCACACTTACAGTACTTTTAAATTCCTCTCCTCTTTTTTTTTTTTCCCTTTTTTTTTTTTCTTAGTTGACTGTTAATTGTACTCTGGTTTAGTATTGAGGCAACAAATTCATGATTGCTTTTGGGAAGCGTTGTCTCCCAGACACATATTCTTCAGGATGTCTAAATGAAACCCTGATAAAACTTCTGCAATCTTTTCTCTAGCTGTAAAGTTATAAGAGAATATGAGAACATATTGAGTGCTATTGAGAATATGAGTACTATTTCGGTGTTTTGGTCTTCTTTGCTACCTCATCCTTCCAGCATGATCTGGAGAAAATCTCCCTTGGTTTCTTTGTCATCTGAGGTAACAAGGGTAATCACACTGGGAAGAGTGGCTGTTAGAAATTCCTGGTGGGAATCATAGGGATCCCACTTACAGGATCCCTATGATCCCATATGACAATAGTCAATTCTGAGCCAGTTTCATGCAGAGGGGAAGAAAAAGGTAAGAAATCCTTAAACTAATATTATAAAATATAGGGGCAATCCAAAAGATCATGGCCTTTTATGCGGAGTCCCGAAAAGACGGAAGTGCCAAAAGTCACAAGTCCAACACGGACTTTGATTTTTTCATCAATTCTGCATACAAAATATTCAAGATTTTTTGAAGGAACTATTCTAATTGTATTAGGCATAAAGAGTAACATTTCTGTCTGTTGGAAATACAAGCATTCGAACCTGAGGCACATAAAAGCTTAGAAGTTAATAGGCAAGATAACATGATAATTCACATTTAAAGTAAATTATTGAAGGATTCGTGCTTAAAATATAGCTTATGGAACACTGATATTTGTATAGACAAACACAGACTTTGATTTTCTACTGTGATTTTACATTATGCAGCTTATTTTCTGCCACAAAATACGGCTAGCTGCACACATGACTGGAAAAAAATCTGTTCAAGGCAACCAAGTACGGCAGTAACTAAGCAAAAAATTTCTGAAGTTTAGGAAGTTATTCTGGGGAGGAGTCATGACTTTTATTCCATATTCAGATTCCTGAATATCCATTATATGTTGCTGTCTTAAATAAGGTGTAAGACTAGATAAACCTTTGACTCATACTGCCACCCTCACCATTAAAAACGAATTTTTAAAAGCAGTTTGAAATCAGTAATTTTTTATTACCTTTATTCTCTCAGTATGACTAAAAGTGCACAATTTCAAATGTGCATAAATATATCTGAGCTAAAAAACTTATATTTAATTTTAATATATCTTCCAAAAGCAAGTCATTTAATTTGAGAAGCCAAATATTTTATTCTGGTTTTACTGTGCTTTAATTAATGGCTAAAGCAGTTGCCCAGCAAGATGACCCACAATATCTAGTTCTTTTAGTGGAATTAAATGATCTGGTACATCTCTGCAAAGCTGCTTTTATTTTGCTTTGTTTGTTTGTGGGTTTCTGTTTGTTTGTTTGGATGAAACAGATCTTTCTTGGACTGCTCTATCCTGCCCTTCCGAAAATAGTTCCAGGATTTTTAATTTCATTTTGTTTGGATGTAGCTTCCAAAACTGGTTTTTATTATGAATTTCTCTTCATGTAGTGCCATTTAGTCCCTGTGATGTTAAAAACAAATTTCCTATTTATCTTGTTTAATAATTTTTTGATAGAATGTTTGGCTGCAATGTCTTGAATCTGCTGAGGATGATCTTTTCCAAAGCCTCACTTTTTTACCTGCCTTTTTTTTCTCCAAAACTGGATCCCATTATGTTAATTACTTCACTGCATTTTGCACAGGTACAATATTTTCTGTGTGAAATTAGTTATTTCCTATGTTGAATTATTAGCCTTGACAATGCAGGCTCACTGCTACTGTATGAACCTCAGTCCAAAAATCATAAAGAAAATATTTTTTAAAATTTTTTCTTCTATGTGGGCTTTGTCCTTTTGAAAATATATAACAATAAAATTACTCATTTTTTAGAACAGACGACTTTGTCATTTTTCTCATCTAGCATAGTATATCATACTATTTGTGTAATTATTATGTCACAGTATTCTTTGGAAATGCAAAACAGTGCTCAAAATATAAATTCGGTCTAACCATTTGAAATGTCAAACTAATTTTTCATTGTTAGTTCTTTTCATTGAATTCAAACCTCCTTCATACCTAAAATAAGGTGAGTACATTAGCTTCTTACTGACATAGTTCTGTGTCACATCTCTGGAGAAACATTTCTGACTAGACCTGAGCTTATTTGCTAAATAGGTGTTCAAATCTGGTGTGAAAGAGGAGTTTTGAATAAGTGATAAATACAGCATTCCATTTAAAAAGGATCTCTCCTAATTTCTTGTGTATAGAGATTTCAGATAGGTGTTTCTGGACATTTTAAATGCTAGTTTTTATTTATTTACTCTTATTACTATATATGTTTAATTAAGTGGAAATTTCAAATCCAAATGAATGATAATCATGTAGATCTGTTGTATCCAAATCTTTTCAGCCAGCGATTTAGTCTCAGTCTTTACTGAGCCTCTCAAATGGAAGAAGGCTCTGAGAAGACTGACCCAGAAGCCTCATTCATGAGGCTCAGGTAACAATGTACGCAGTGATTGACCACTTTGCAAAGAATGCTGAATTTATCTCAGCACAAAGGGGACTGAAGAGTGGCCTTTGGCCTGAATAAATGGCTACATAACCTGACTGAACCAGCCAGCAACATCATCTGAGTGCATTTGGCAGCAAACTGCATCAGTTGAGTGGATCAACTGGTTTTATCCGTACAGTGAAATAATCTTTTATACTATAGAGATTGCCAATGAGTATTGCATTTGTATTGTGATTCTGCTGTAAATTACAACTGTTGTATTCTCATAAGTGTGATTTGTATCTGTCCTGTGATTTACCTATACAGTTGTATCCCTGACTTAATTAAAATTCAGTATAGCATTAAAAATTAAAATTTTATAATAAGCACCACACCTTCCATATGTAGACCATTTAAAAGAGCTTGGTTAGAATGTATTAGACTCTGATAAAGCCCTAAAGGAAAATCCTCATGCTCCCATGTTAGCACTGTTCACTCATGTCCCTGCAGTCCCATCCAAATTTGCACAAGGGAAATAATTGAATGTTATCAGACAACTTGAAAGTAGTCAACTCTATTAATAACCCACAGTTGTAGCATTTGCTATTCACAAATAAAGAATGGAAAGGGAGAAAATCTCTGGTCCATGTGGATTTTCAGAGAGTGAGTTTCAAGAGAAAGTTTGCATTTTTAACACAGCCTTACGCCTCTGAACAGAAGTATTGCGTTCTCAAAGTAACTTACTCTTTTACTCCCTTTTAAGGCAGATTCATCACTTACAGCTCAAAACACTCCAAGATGGACATTGTAGATAAATGCAAAAATATGAACACAATTAAGCTAAATTAGACCAGCAGTGAAGAATTCACAATCTGCTTTTAATGTTGTTATTAGAAGACTAAGCCTTCTTGGAAAAGTGATTGTCAGGTGGATTGTTTCAAACTTAACTGAAGTAATTCAGTAAAAATCCCTCTTCTGTGTGTGGACACCAATTTTAGCTGCCAAAGCACGCGATGTAGTTACAGTACTTTTTGTTTCTTATATAAGGCTAATTATTTTATTTGTAACATTCATGTGAAGCAGGAAGTATCTCCTTGTTACTAGTGAAAATGAAGAGTCACCTGCTTTAGTGCTGGGGTTTTGCTTTGGTTGTTTCTTTTATTTTTTTTCTTTTTCAAAGTGACACGGAATAGCTGTATCACAGAATCATAGAGTAGTTTGGATTAAAAGGAACCTTTAAAGATGCTCTGGTTCCAGAACCCCTGGGGTGGGTAGGTGCACCTTCCCCTAGCCCATGTTGCTCAAAGCCCCATCCAACCTGGCTCTGAACCTTCCACACTGGCTCTGGTCAAGAAGCTGATGCTGGAGCGTGGCTTCTCTGGGGAGGTTCACACTGGATAAGGTTCCCAGTAGAACCTGTGACCCTGTAGAAAAAGAATTTGATGCTGGAGGAGGTTTTCTGGCAGGACTTGTGACCCTTGTGGTTGTTTCTCATTATCCTGCTCTGTTTGATTGGCAATAAATGAAATTAATTTCCCAAAGTCCAGTTATTATTTTGCCTGTGTTCGTAACTGTTGAGTGACCTCCCTGTCCTTATCTCAGCCCATGAGCTTTATTCTTTCTGTCCTGTTGCTGGAGAGGGAATAATAGAACGACTTGATGGGCACCTGATGGCCAGACGAAGTCAACTCACCACAGATTTGTCCCAGCATTTTTTCAGTGATGATTATAAGATCACAATTTTGTGGCTGCCCAGCTGGGCCATCTACCATTATAACTTACTGGAGAAACACGCCCTGATTCCTTTGTGGAGTATCAGGTGTTTCCCTACTGTTTCCCAGTAATTTAGCAGACCCTGGTCCTTTTGTGTTGTGCAAAACTTCATTCATTTCCCCTTTTGAAAGGCGGGCATTGGAACAGACAGGCTGAAGCATCATATTTTATGTAAATTAAGAGACAGAATGAAATGAACTGTTTAATAGCACTATATTAACCAAAGTGGAAAGTAATGCTGAATATAATACAATCCCCTGATTTAAGTTAAACTACTTGGAAGAGAAGCATTTTGATTTTTTTTTTTAATAGTACATACAGTAATAATGAAAACTTGAATTCCATTTATGAGTGTAATTCATATAGCATCAAGAATCTTCAAAACATTTTCAGCTCTGAATGAGGAATATATGACTTACTATTAGGAACTTATGATTAAAATATTGCTTCTTCAATCTGGCTTATCTATTCTTAAAATAGACATCTTATTAGAGAGCTGTGCTTGGTTTTGAGTTTCTACTTCCCAGCTCTTAGCAGTCTTTATTCATGATACACAACTAGTTTCAACTTTATATTTCTTTATCAAAATGCCTCAATGGACAATTTATTTTTATCTGATCAAAATGTCTCTTTTCTATTGAAAATAAATATAAGTATGTACATGTATGAAGATTTAATAAAACATTTTTCACCATCCAAGGTTCAAGAGGTAATTCAAAGTGTCTCCTATAGGAAAGTATTATTCACGAATATCCTGCCAAATATCTTATTGAAAACTCTGGTATTTTTATACTTTAAATAAATAATACAATTTTTCCATTAAAAAAAGAACACAATTTCTGGATTTAATGAGTATTTTCTATTTCATATTTTCAAAGAAAAAGTAAACTATATGCTTCTTATATATATATGCAATCATAAGTATCTTTTAGTCAATATGATTAGTTTTTTTATTTGTTCATTTATTTTATTAGTTCTTTTCGTTGAGAGCACACAGAGTCCAGTATTGAGGGAATGCTCTGAGGTCTGTAATGTCGCATACTGGGCTACAGATCCTCAAATATATCTTGCATTCATAAACATTCTAAAGAAAAATGCAAAAAGTACACGTATAAATGTTACTGCAAAGCTCAGAAATTTATCAAGAGAATTTTGGAAAATTATGTGATAGTTAATAGCAGTGTTCTTTGAAAGCTAAAACATTGTTGATTACTAATCACTTAAACTGATTTTTATTTATTTATTTTTTTTAATTTCAGTAATGTGTATGAAGTAAGACAATTAAGAGGGAAGGACTTTTGAAAAGAAAATTACAGAATTTCATGATGTATACATAAGAAAATGTATCTCTCAGAAAAGGCAAAGAGACAGTACCTACTGGTATGTCCCATAGGAGGTATCATGACCCAGACAAAAAACAGATTCTAGACTTCTTTTTATCTGAAATTTCTGTCAGTTGTGAACAACAAACAACTGCAAAGATTAATTAAGTATTATAACACCTATGTTCCTTATTCATGTGTGAGGGATTCTTTTGCACTAAACAAAGACACATGACTTAGTTAACTTTTTGTCAGTGTGACTATTAAAGAAAGAGAAAAAAAAAAAACAAAAACAAACAACACCACATTATTTGGAAAGGAATTACTGAATACCTGGAAGATATTGAATTTTGGCTCAGACACAATTCAGTCACGAAAAATATGTTTTATATTTACAAGCCTTTGGCTGAAAACCCTCCGTGTTAATGCCTCTGTGGGTGGAAGTACAGGATTTGTTGCATTACTCACGGGAAATAGTTCCACCTAAGATTTTCAACACCTGATCGCATGCTATAATTTAGAACCAAAATCTTAATCTAAGAATTACTTGTAAAGATAACCTTCCATATCCACTTGGCAAATATTTTTCTCACATATTATGGTTTAATTAATAGAAAAAGAATGAGGAAAATGCAATATTAATTTGAAATAGTCATAGATAATGCATATAGGTATATTACTATGTAATATTTTAAATAATGGCATTATGTTATTATTTCTAATAGTATTAAACTCTAACACTGCAATTTTTTTCTCGTGACATTTTTTAATACAGACACACATCTATCTCTGTTCTTCACCTGAAAGTCTTCTGTTTGCAAATCTTCATCCAGTTTAGAGTGTACAGTAAAGGATATTCCTCTGGTAGAACTCACCAAATGAGTGAGGTTATTGAGATAGTCAAAAAAAGTGGCAAAAATTAAGGTTTTTTAAGTAAGATCTCCAAAGTCAGTGGCTGTAGCTAGCACCAAGATAGCAACATGTGAGATGAGTGCCAGCACAATTTGGAGGCATGTGTTCATTATCTTAGAAATCAATTGAAATGTAGAATGCTCAAATAGATGGATTAGATATATAAAGGCATCTATCCTGTAATGAACCATAGTCTATAAAAAACAAATTGTTTTTAAAGTGGTGGGAAAACTGTACTCTATTAGAGGAGAAAAATCTAATTAGTTGTACTTCTTACACAAGACAAAAATATGTCACTTTGAATTTATTGTTTTTCCCTTATGTTCCACAATTTCTACAATCTTAATTTTCACTACTCTTTCCCCTAGATGGTGGAGTGCTTTGATTCTTACTATGTATTTCTTTAGAAAAAAGAATGCTTCATATATAGCAATGATTTTTTCCTAGCTCTTTTCATTCTCTTTTGTTGCTGTTTTTAATGGTAATTTTCTTTTCTTTTAGTAATTTAGTAAGAAAATCCTAAATTTTCTGTCTGTCAGTCTATTCAGTTTATTATAAAAAATTAATCAGCATCACCATACAAAGCTGTAATTATACACAGATTAGGAAATTGCCCCAACATACCATGTCAGTGCTCCAAAATCTTTGGAGCTTTGTGAGCCGACTGGATAGATTTTTTCCTTTTGGTGAATATAAATCAACAGGGCTCTTAAACACCAAAATTAGTTTGGATTTGAGCAAAACCTAGAACAAAGCCTTTTAAAAACAGAGAAAACAAAGTAACCAAAACCTACAGAACTGAAATAAAAGGGTAGCCCAGAGTCTTATAACAAGGATAAGGCCAGCATACAGGTTTTGCTTCTTACTTTCTGATACCCAGTCACATCATGTTAAAAGGAACATAATACACATTTCATAAACTGCAAATAAAACAGATAACACTTGTAATAGTCTTCAGCTTGTCACAGAGTTTAGAATTGCATAATACCTGTATCGTTTCAACACAGTTAACACAGGAGTTAGTCATTGTGTTTACTTTCTTGTTGGAGGCTGGTTGCTAAGCTCAGCACAGAGACTGTGGAACACTCTGCCTAAGTCTAAGAGAGAGATATACAGGACCTTTGACTGAAGAACAATTACTCCACATTTAAATGAAATATGACATGCCCCTACCTGCAAAATACCTGGAGACAAGCAAAACTCTTGGTAAACCAGTCTGTAGATACTTCTAGAAACTATGGATTCTCTCGATGCCATAAATTTAAATGGTACCCTTAAAAACACAGATTACAAGTATCCAGTGCATATATACACTGGAGGATTGTTTATCTGTTTATTTAACTTCAGCAGTGCCTACAAGCTCCAGTGAATCAACTTGGGTCCACTGGACTTCACCCTCCATCCATATAAAACAGTAAAATTTTTCCTCCACTAGTAAAAAGACTGCTTTGAAAAGCTATCTAATAACCCACCTGCTTTAAAGGAAAACATCCACGCCTCACCTTTTGAAATTTTCTTCTTTTCTGAAAAGGTAGTTGAATTTTT
>VZTG01005249.1:788193-853004 GCA_013397845.1 Melanocharis versteri | reverse complement strand
TTTTTTTTTTTTTTTTTTAATGCACAGAATGCTTAATTATATTTTAACAGAAAGGTCTAAAATGTTTGCATTGTCAATGAGGCATGGAACTTACCTTTCTTACAAAGTAACTGCTCTCAGAATCAAAATGGTTTTCTGTTTCTAACATGACATCCAGGCCAAAAAAAAAAAAAAAACAACCAAAAAAAACCCCCACAAACAAACAAAGAAAAAAATCTTTACTATTTTCTAATCTGTTTTTGTTAATCTTTGACTATGAAAAAAGGCAAGAAACATTAAGCCTATCATTATATTTTAATGAAAACCAAAACATCTTTTTCTGAGTTTGACTCTTTGTTCTTTTGATCCTTCAGATCTCAAGGGAGTACAACCTAATTAAAATTGTAACTAGTTTTCATAAAAATATATTACATTGAATAATGTTCCAAAAGAACATTTAATTTTTATTTCTACTTTTATAAAATACATAATAGAGATGCAATTTTCTTTCTCAGTGTTAAAATTTTACAGTGCAGATCTGCTCATGGATAAGACTCCAGGGTCTGTAGTGGTTCTTGATAAGTTATTCCATTAGATTCTTTCAACTACAAGACTGTGAAATTAAATCACTTTGCAATAAATATTCTTCAAAAGACTCATTAAGGATTAGTTCATAAACCTTTCACTTCCTTTGATATAAAGATATTTGTGTTCAGTCCCATTAAATCAAATTATTGTTTTAGCAGCACTAGATACTTATTATTATTATCATAACTTGTTTTTAATAATTACAATAACACTTTTTTCCTAAATAAAGAAAATAAAGAAAAATGTTAGAATTAGGAAAAAAAAGTTGTCAGTTCAGGGAATCAGAAAAGTGTTTCTATCTGTCTCAGTAGAGGGGTAATAAATCCATGAAGTTATTCAATTGATTGTGGCAACAGGTCCATACTTCTATTGTTTTTTGATAAAGTGCATCACTTTTTTAAAGATGACTAAATATTTAGTGTCAGAAGGATAAGGCCCTAAGGTCTAAATTATCGACAATATTTTTATATACTTTCTTTGAATGAGTTAACATATACGTGGTCTTATATCTTGATCTAGGATGGATCCAACAAATAAAAAGATATTGCTCTATACAATATAAAATAGTAGTAAGTTTTCTTAAAGCTCAGAAGTCTCATTCTCTATCCCTGTACCAAATGATAACAGGAAGAGAAACCATTAAGTAAAACAGTGTCCCAGCTGCTTGTGGGCAGGACTTAAGAATATCAGTGTCAAGAACATCTTGACCTTTTCCTCAGCACTGTGAATGACAACTGAATATCCCAACTCATCCAAGTCTTTGTGTCCACTTTTTATGAGGATGCACAAAAAAAAGAGAAAAGCCAGTGGATCTTCTCTTCTCCAGAGATGCCAAATACATACAGCAGAAAGAGCAAGCTTTCTGCTTATTATTATTCTGGTTATATTCCTACAAGAACCTTTTATGGGAAAAAAATGTAGAATGTAAGGGCTCTAGATGGATGACAAAATTGTTTTTTGTCTAGTAACAGTGGCTAATTAAGACTGGCTTTGAAAAGAAGAAAAAATCAATCTAACAATCCGAATGAAAAAAATCAGGCTATGGTGGAAAAGAAAACTTCCATAGAATATTACAGTCCATATAACGTCATTTTCTAGAGGGAATAGTTTAGCATGATGCCTTAAAGTGATAACTGTTCCCCAAAAAGCAGAACAAAGAATATAATCAAATGTGTATGGTTTTATGTACTATTATGTGGTTGGCTTCTTATAATGAAGCAGTATAATTATTTTTCTAAACCCGTGAATTGAGATTTAGCCGTTTTAAGTAAATAGTGTCAGTCAAGATTCCTTGATGAAATTCCATGTTGAGTAATCACATTTTTTCTCTCTCTCTCAGAAGTTATTTTTCTGGTTTTCATTTTGTTTCATCTTGCTCGTCTTAAATGTTCTAGTGGGAATTTTTGGAGAGTCTGTTAAAAAAATGCCTTTAAGTGTTAGGTAGAAAAATGTTTTCTACAAGTAATAAAAATACATTTTAAGGATCATTTTAAATTAATTATCAAATCAGTGATACATTTATATAATTTACATACAATTGTACATTGACCATTCGCATGTATCATATATGTTGTATCTCTGTATTTTGATAACTTGTGGGATTTTCCTTGAAAATATTGGAAAACCAATGTGGCCCAAAATTATTTTCTTTTTGTATCAGTTTCAGTGTTTCTTCTCTCTTGTCCTTTTCCACTAGGCATATCCCCCTATCAAAAGAATCTGTGATGTTTAAGGGTTCATCTCCTCTTTTTTCTTATTCTCAGCTTGAAGATATGAACCTACCTTTGTGCCTTAATAAGCACATCTAAGGAAGATACTACTATCATAAGGCTTCAAATTGAAGATTATATTCTAAAGTGAGAAATAAGCAACAGAAGCAGATGAGCATAGACTTTGTTTACATGCAAATGTTCTTCATAATAAACAAGGGAAGAGAATTGCACAAAGTGCACCATATATATTCTACATAACTCTACATGAAATTATTTTTGATGGTTTCCATATTTCATCTGTGGTCTTTGAAAATACCTGTTACTGGCAATTAACTCTGTGTACAGTTTCACTGAAAAAGAGACCTCATTGAGTGTGTTTCAGATTGAAAAGAACTTCACCAGAAGAACAAGAGTAAGTCAAATGGATTTGAATGCCAGAGAATAGTTAAAAATATGTATTAATACTGGCAATATTCCAAAGAGACATGTATTCAATTAGAGAGTTTTAAAAGATATTTTTCCTGCATTGTCAACACCAAATTGTCAAGGCTCAGTCAGGAATTGAATTATACTGGGCAAATCAGTAAAGCAGAATACAACAAAAGCTTTATCTGTATTCAGTCACAGTTATTTTCCAAGAGGAGGGGAGCTGCACTGCCTTTCAGAGTGTAACTCACACAGCCTCAGAGAGGGAGGTGTTCTCTGAAGAGTTCATACTATGGCATTCAGGAGATCTAAAACATCCCTTCACCTCTCTACAGACACAGCTTCTGGAAAACACTTAGCAAATTTTACAGCTGCATCATCACATCAAGTCTCTAGAGGCAAAAGGCAGCAGCAAAACCACTTGCTTATTTTCAGGGTGAGCTGCCCTTAATGCAAGATGCAAAACTGGTGTAAAGGAGTAAAACTTATTTATCTTTAAACTACCTTCATTTAATTTGGCATACTCTGCCAGAAGTACAATTGCCATATTTCTTAGTGAGAACAAATGAATCTTGTATAAGTTGCAGACAGTGTAATATAACTTTTTAGAATGCCATTCTTATGAAAGATGTGTGGTTGAGGGACTTGCTTTTAATATTTTCCTGCATTTCTAAGTATCTGCACAGAATGTTGAAGTAGATCTTAGCCTTCATATTCTTTATTTTAAATAAAGCAAAATTTTAAAACTTATGGATGCAAGTACTTTTAAAGAAAATTAACTCAGCGTTGGAAAGAGTGATATAGAAGTTTTGGTGAAGATTCACATAAAATGAAGAAAAAGAAAAAAAGCCTTTGGAGTGTTCATATGAAATTCCTTAAAGTTTTTTTTAATCAATAGAAGTAAAGAAACAAAGAAAAGCATGTTTGCTATTCAGTTCCCTGCCCAAAATGTTGATCAATAATGTTGGGCCTTAAAAGAGAGCTTATGATATCGTCTCACCTTGTGAATTCTCTACAGTCACATTGTATTTGAAAACATTGTATGACTCCTCCATTACCAGTACTGAAAGATGACAAAGATTTGTGTGTGATAGCAAGTGAAATACTCTCTGAATTTTAACACAGCTGAAGTTAGCAATATACGTGTTCATGAAGCACATGTCCATATACTAACAGAAGTGACAGGATGGTTACTACCCGTACCAGTTTATCTCCAAGTCAGCTTTACATTTCATTTTCTCCCTGGAAGGTTACAAAATGGAGGAAAGATCCATCCTTGTCTTATAAGACTACACATGTCAGTACAAATCCCTCTGAAACTGGAGACTAATATAGACGAGCTAAGTGGAACCACTTCTTTTCTGACCTACTAGTTTCCTGCACCCCTTGGGGTTCACAATGCTTCTGACTCAGCTGTAGCAATATTTTCATAGTATGTCTCTTCATTTTCCTCTCTGTAGATTTGCAATGCGTAGCATCACTTTACAGCTTAGTGCTATTAAATATACATGGCTCTAGGCACTACCGTAGGTTTCAAGCATTGGCATTATTGAAGTGTACAACTGTTGTGAAAGCGTCACACAGTACTGTATATCACTAATATGGCTATCGTTAAGAAACGTGTAGACCATATTTTTGAAAGTTTGTCTCTGAACATACCAGTATTCTCCAGTGCGGGCATCTTCTGAGACTTTTTATAATGAAGAAAGATATTTTTCCAAAAATATGTTTTCATTGAAGCCCTCAATATTGTCAGAGGGCTGACACCCTGAGAAATTTGAATGCCCTTTTTCTCAAAATTTTTAAATGTCCACTGTCTAATAAATGAGGCCTTCAAAAAATTGACATGCTAATAAAGTACTAGTACCTTGATAAAAAAAAAAAGTGAGGTAAAATGGTTTCAGTCTTGTCTGTGAATGTCATTGTCTGTCAGAGTCATTGCTCAGAAAACATTGTTAAACATTTCTGAATGGGAAATAAGATTCTTTATGAATACTGGAAAGGACCTAAATCATGTTCTGACTTGAATTATTTCCTGATTTAAAACAGGAAAACTGGCTAAACCTACTAAGACTAGGTTTAAGAATAACAATAAATTGTGCTATGTTCTAGTTGGTAGTATCTCTCTGCAACATCATTTCTGCCAACCCAAAAATGTGCAAGCCAAGTATTTTAACATCAATTACCAATATGGAAGGTGCTAGCTTCCAAAGCATACCCTGTGGATATACACTGAGCAGAATTAGGTTAATAATTAGACACAGGTCATGAGATCCAGGCAAGAAACAATTTTACCATGGTTTCAAAAATATTCACAGACTCCATCTGTGTGACTGAAACTGTTCATCCTTCTCTTATCCTTCTAGTCTACATTTTATTTATATATAAAATACCGATTTAAAAGAAAAATCTGCTTATAGTTGTGTCTCGGTTTGATATTTTCTCCTAATCCTTATCTCACCCCATGAGTTTTCTTTCCCCCTCCTCTGTTTAACTACAGCTGAAGAGAATGAATAAATGATTTTCATAGGTGCTCTGGCGTTTGGCCAGCATCAACCCATCACAACTTGTTAGAATACATTTATTGCCTTTTTACCTGATGTCAAAAAGTGCCTAGAAATATGATAGGCCACTCCAAGGCTAAGTTTATTGGTAGGAAATCTGGTCACAGGTTGTTTCTGACAGTTTTTGTGGTACTGACCTTAAAGTTCTAATATTATAAATTTAGATGACATTTATTTCCCATACTGCTTACTTGACTATGTTTATCTTGTCACTGACAGAAAATTGACAGTTTGAGATTAAAAAGAGCACAAGATGTCTTATGAAGATAAGTGTAGTTGGAGATGGAGGTCTACAGGTTTCAGGGAGTTGATATGGCCTGAAGTATAATGTCATGGCTGCAGCACTACCCTGGTTCACTATACATATTCTTAAATCTTCCATGTAATTGCTTGTCAGTAGTGCATTTACTGAAATATCTGATATTTCCCAATTTTCAATGCATTCTTATTCTGAATCTCTCCTCAAATGGGAGAACAGTGTATTACACAAACTGTTTTGTTCTGGTAGGAGTTTCTTTGTTGTATTGTTTGGGTTTTTTTTCAACCTGCCTTTCAATGCACTTTTCAGAAAAGCAGCCCTGAAATCGAATGCAGTGCTGGGATCAGAGCTATGCCTCCGACTCCTATTGCCTCCAAGGAAAGGTCTAATCCTCACAAAAATAATTTATATCTTTCAGTATTTGCTATCCACTAGTTCTTCTCACTAAATAATCATGGTTAAACAACTTTCTTTACAATTTACAATAATCCTCCCTTCCTAGTCATATAAGATTAAATACTAGCTATACAAAATTAGTGGGAGAACATGTTTCGTCTTAGGGGGAATGTATCATGATAATAAAATAGCATTTTATAAAATCAATGCAGATTATTCTCTGGGAGGCTTCATTTTGAATGTTTAGCAGTTACTGGTTTGCAGATAATCATTGCTATGTTCTGTTTGAATATAAAATCTCAAAGTTATTTTAGTAGGCAAACCAGTATACTATGTATTTTTAAAAGGTTCCTTTTTCCATTCTTGGAAATACCAAAATCTCATGTGACAACATTCCTTCCTTCAGATAACAGTGGAAAGCATACTTCATAATGAGTCTTTTAGTTGGTACACTTGTAAGTTTTTCCTCATTTAGAATATACATAACTTCTGTGAATTTATTCATTATGCATAAGTAGCCAGTCATTCTTTTTTAAAATATTCCAAATTGAGTACTGAAATGCTTTATATCAAATAATTGAAAACATACTTTTATTCAACAAAACAACTAAGTATGGTCTTAAATCTTTATAATTTTAAAAGTATTTACAGCTGATGCTGAATACTGAGCAGATGCCAAATTTTTGGCTGAATGAAGTTGATGTATTTGAAAGGCTTACTCTTTTTTCAGTATATAAATACTTATTACTATTGTTATTTCTTAATCAACTGCTTTTGATCAGCTGATTGAGAAAACACTTTCTTGGTTAACTTTTACAGAATGGATTTACATTCTCAAGGTTATAAACTTATTCAGGTCTGGATTCTACATGTGTTGCATTGTGCGATTTTGAAATCTGCATTTTGAGTAAATTCTTAATTCCAGTGTAAAAAAATCAAATATAATTAATAAATTGTACCTTAATGTGAATGATTGTCTATGTTTTATGTATTTTCTTTTACTCTGCCCCTAATGTCAGTAGACTGTGTGAAAGAGATACTAACTTGAATTATATGAATGCACCTACTGAAGATGTGCCTTTAAAATCAAGCACAGACATTAGTAAGAGCTGCCTGTTCTACTACAGCTCCACAAAGTTTCTCTCCATAATATGCAGAAGCTCATTCAGCATAGTGAATTGAATGAATTACCAAGAGCCGTGAAAGGTAACCTCTCCATCCACCTGAATATACATTTTTCACCAGTAATACCTTAACCTTTAGTGTTAAAGCTTATCACTGTCACTTGTTTATCATTAGCACACTGCATAAATGGCTTTCATGTCACTTATGTAAGTGCCAACACTGAAAAATGTTCATTACTTTCAGATATCAGGAAAAAAAAATAAACCTACAAAGCAAAATAATACATTATAGTGAATGACATAGTGCCCTTATAACTAGGGAAAAGTGCATTGTTAGTTTCTCTGGAGATGAATTAGTCTTCCTGACTTAAAGTATCTTTGTATGATGCTGTCTCCTCATGAGGTGGAAAAAAAAAAACATGAAGGAGGACTATGCTAAGAAAAGAAATATCACATTTTTTATTTTCAGCCAATAACACCAATACCTAGGTTGGTAGACACTGAGTTCAGAAATAGAAAGTTCTGCTCACACCATGATGATCAAACTGACCAACAACATGAAGAAAATCCTATCAGCTCGGTTGTTTATTTCTATTTGAAGACTTTGACATGTATTTTTTGTAGGGCTCTTCAATAAATGCAAAGCAGTGCCAAAAACAACCGGTGTTAGAATTTTTTTTAGAACTGCATGGAACTGTCTTCAATAGAACAAATGGGAGAAAATGTAGGAATTATGGACTTTCCTTTTCCATACATAATTGCTGACAATAGTGTGCATCTCATCCATCATACTAAGTTATTACTTCATTCAATTAACTTAATATGGTGTTAATGCAATATGGAAGAGGTAGCACTCATTCATCATATTGTATTATAGTGGTAATACAGTAGTATTGTATTAGACTGATGTAATAAGGTTCTTAATAGAAGGCAGTAAAACTATTATCAGGAAACTGCCATTAATACCTGTGAGTTTTAAAGGCCATTTCTGTTGTGCTTGTAAATCTTTTACTCGCCAAGATGCAATAAGAAAGACTCTCTGAGACTGCAGAAGCACTTGAGTATGTGACATTATGAATGTGCTATTTTTGGCTTTTCAATGGAGGAGCACATCTCATAGCACCTAATAAATCTGTGCTGAGAGTTGAAAAGCATATTTTTCTGCTGAACAGTAGGCTGTAATACAGTAGAGATATATAAAAGGTCGTGACAAGTTCTAAATATTTATTCATTTTTCTATGACATCAAGGCCAATTCCTTTTTTCTCTCTACTAGTAACAAAAGGAGAGGGTTTTTGCAACCTCTATTTTTTTTTTTTTTCATAAGACATAATAGATTATTTAAAAACCTTTAGTTGTTCTGTGGCTTTATTTCAAGAGAAACAGTTTAAGTTAGAGTTTACCCATGCTTTGTGTTTGTTAAATAGACTTGGATTAAACAAGGTTTATATTCAGGGGATCCAATCCAACCAATTACTTTCATTATCAAAATACTCTGTAAAAGTGGAACTTCAAATCATGCCTCATTTGTCTTCAGAAAGACACAGATTATCCTCATACTCTTGGTTGTTTTAGTTTGGGGGTTTTTTGGTGGTTTGTTTTTTTCCCCAAGTCATTTGACAGAGATTTATGGTACAACATAAGCTTGTGCAGGTACGATTTTTTTGTCAAATCATATTTCTTTTGTTGAAAACCCTAAATTTATGGCATGACTGTATTAATCTTATATAATTTAGTCTCACGTGACAGTATGCAATAAACAAAATTTATATTAACTTTATTGAAGTGTGAATACTGCACTAGTATGTTAGGAACATGTGGAACAATATTCTACCATGTGTTTCAGTTTCATCTAATGCAACCCTGAAATGAAATTTGTTGTTCCAGATAGAGCAACTCCCTCTGCAGGGTGTTGAACCAGGCCTTATTAAATGCCAGTTAAAAAAAGGGAATATTTTTACAGTCCTGGCCAATTCCTATCTCTGCCTCCCAGCCCAGGTATCATTTCCTCGCACTGATGGTTCTGATGGATGTTGTGCTTGCATTCCTCACTAGGTTCATAGGCCTAGATAGCACTGTTGTGCAGAATTATCTTATTTCAATTTCAGTTTGCTATGAAGATTCATACAAACGAAAAAGAGTACTATCTATGTTCTGTCCCCGCTAGCCTGGATCACTGTAACTGTATGTAAAGCCAATTGCCCAGGCTCCCTGGGATATAGGGTGCTACTGCCTGTATCCTCCACATCTCAGCTCTTTGACTTGCTCTAAATAATTTTCTGTTATATTTTAAGCCTCTGATTCAAATTTACTAAATAAATATTCATTACATTGAATCATGTGAATTGTTAAAATACATATGCTGGGGGGAAAAAAAGAAAAAGAATTTTGGAGTGAAAATAAAGATGTGGAAGTCCTCTTTGAGCATGCACTGTTTCCCCATTTCCCTCCCCTCCCTTACCCTCCCCAAAAAAGGCACCAAATAAAAACAGAAAAAGAAACGAAGCTTTCCAATGAAATCTGACTAATCCAGAAGTTAGGTAAATAAATAATTTCCCAATATTAAGAAACTCTAACATTACATAATGCTAATATTCCATTTATTCTTAACATTTTTCCCTCCTAGAAATATATATATATAAATATATCCTACCTAAATCATATTTCTAGCATAAAATTTAAAAAATTTAGTTTTCATTAATCTGTCTAAAGGCTAAACTTGTGGTATGGAGCTCATAATTACTGCAGAGAAAAAAATGTATCTGTGTTGTGACAGCACATGTTTTCTGAATATATTTATCACAAAACCAGAGAACTGGATAAACATTCAAGACAACTATATTCAGCAGAATCCTTTGTCTATCTTCTTCACTGGTTGCTCAAATTCACCTAGCTGGAATACCAAATGTATGCTCATACTTTCTTATTACATGAGATGTGTTTATGAAAGCAGTTTTGCATATTGATCTGGAAGTGCCTCAGATACATAAAGAAGAGACCAAATTCATGGAATCCAAAAGTACATCCTGCTTTCTGCACTGTGAAAATAACAACATCAGTTTCCCCTCTTGCTTCTCTATAGAGCGAGTCTAGGAAAAAATCTGGAACATGGTAAATACTCCTATTGTTATCAATTGAATCTGCTGAATAAAAAAAATCAATAAGCATGAAAAGATGAGATGATTCAAAGTATTTTCGTCTAAGATCCTGATTTGAAGATCTTGATGGCCAGCAGCTGTGTGTTTTTGCATACGTGTGCACTCAAACATGCAATTTACCTTTTGAGAATTCTTGCTCTGAAATCTTTCAGATTGGGTCCAAGGAAAAAAACTCAGCATCCCTGGCCTTGATTCAGGAATGTATTTAAGCCCATGTCTATTCATGCCACAAGAGAAGCCACAAAAATGCGCATAAACTTAAAGGAGTCCTTGCTAAATAGGTTTAGCATTTGAGTTAAAATTACATGTTTTCCAGAATCAGAACCAAATATATCAATTTGCAGTATGCAGGCTACCCTGAAACATGAACTGTATATAAAAAAAATAAATGTAAATGCCAAAGATCATAATGAACTTTGACAGAAGAGGGGTTCCAAGTATATATTGCTTTTTATTGGCTACTGTTAATAGTAAACTGAAAACAAAATTCTACTATCCCAACTTCTTTGACAGGAGTTCGTTGAGACAGGAGAAAAATAAAATAAATAAACACATAAATAATAATTTCAAGACCTATAGGCTTTGATTTACTTCTGAGGATTCATAGAATCATGTAATTATACCATTCAGTACTGAAAACTACTAACATCAAGGAAGAATCCTAGAATTTCTTTTTTTTTCCTAATAGCTAGAAATAACAGGTAACTTCATAGATAATGAAATTTCACCCAAAGAGATACAATAGACAATTCCAAAGGGTGGTTTCTAGCAGAACATCTATGGACTGACACCCAGTGAGGTACTTTTTGCTCGAAAACAGACAAAAATGTGATGTGGCTTGACTGTATTACAGTAATAGCACCAGATTATAATGAAAGACAGCAGTAATTACAGAGATAACATACATTTCAAATGCCACTAGTTTCTCACTAGTGCTGCTCTTTCCCATGTATCTTGTGTTGTGGGGAAAATTGGAGGCGGCTGTGGGAGGAAAGCCATGTTAGATCAGGATGAGACCCCAGCAGGTGTTTGAGAGCTGATCCAGTGCCGTTCAGCGTTAGTCTGCGAGAGTATCCTGCAGGGTGCATATTTTGGGAAGGAAGGGTGATACAGACTTGGCAGTGTCAGATTTACAGTTAGACTCGATGGTCTTAAAGGCCTTTTTGCAACCTAAATGGTTGTCTGGTCATATGATTCTATCTATAAAGTAATTAAATTATTACCTTCTCACCTGTATAACATTTAGGTGGTTGATAAGAAAACTAGTTAAATAAACCAAAGAGAAATGGCTTGATACAAAAGTGTCTTTTGCTATATTTAAAATCAAGAGAATCTCTAAGCAAAAGATTTCTTCTATACTCTTTTTAATAAACTATTCATAACACCTTAGCTTTCTTTGTACTCTTATTTATATCTTCTAGAAAAATAGCATACCTACCATAGTGTGATGTTCTTTTAAAATCCCAGGCTTCACTGAAAACTATCCTTTTGTGAAACACAATTGTATTTACTTAACTTTCTTATTAATTTCACAATTCACAACCTGTATCTTCTTTATCTGCATGCAGTGTTTAATGATGAACTAATAGTAGCTCAGGTGCTATTTTTCTTGTATCTTAATTACGAAGAATCTCTTATATTGTACTTAACATTTCCTAAGAGCTGGAGAAGTACCTATGCAATTAATCATCTGCTCCTATTTCATTCTATGTGATGCTACCGGATCTGAAAACAAGTCCTGTGCTATTAGGCAGAATATGCTTTAATATGATTTGGATCAGTACTAAAATAGTCCTACAAATTCAGATAATACTATCTTACAGATTTGTTGTGTTCAGAGGTACTTCCTGTCTTAGATTATATATTTGTATTTTTCTGAATCCCAGTAACAGAGTATATACTGAAGAGGAAATTTGCAAACACTGCTCCCTGTCTCAGACTCAGAATATTATCAATGTAAAACAGTCTGCTTCAAAATATATAAAAAAAAAATCATTGTGAATTGTTTAAAATAATTTCTTGCATACGAGGATCACAAAATCCATGCTTATGTTGTATAAATATGAAAGAAACCAAATAAGTAAATTATTCATCCTGCTACCAGATGCAAATCTCCCATCTCCAGCTGAGTTTCTTTCATGTTTGAGCTTCCCAGATCTTTTTATTTGACTTTTTTTTTTCCTACCCTATCAACCATTTTCCTCAGTTGGCCTTTTACTTTTCACCTTCACAATTTGTTCCCTACCTTGAAAAATATTGCTCTTACAGACTGATTCAGGAATCTTTCCTAATTCAGGGTCTGATCAAAAAGTGCATTGAAGTCAGCTGTAATAATCTTTGTACTGGCTCCAGGCAGGTAATATAGAACAGGGCTAAAGATTAGTACAGATGAACATTTCTTCCCAGCCTCCACCAGAAAAAGCATATTGAAAAAAAAAAAAATTAAAAGAAAAAAAAAAGAAAATTATCCGGCTGTAATAAAATGAAATTGTTCCCAAATTCAGGCTGAACTGACAAAACTGTTTTATCTAAAAAACACGGGGCTTTTCTATTTTAAAGAGTAGATAGAAAAGACAAAAACATTTTGAAAATCAACACAGTCTTATCCTGAAATAAATTTATTTGGGTGGTTTCTAGCTAACATTGAATGGGTTTACAGCTGCAGTGCAGAATACTTTTCTGTCCCACTGACCACAGACTCATATAAGCCGAGCTTCTTATGTTCTACAAATCTATCATTGCTCTTCTCCTCACTTGCCTTCACTGGCTATTTCTACTCCTTTCACTGCTCACTTTCTACCCTGCCTTAGCATTTTCTTTGAAATTCTTACTGGTTATAATATGTAATTTGTATGTGTTAGAAATTAAACATCCTTGTTCTGCACTCTTGGAGAGTTTATCTTCAAAAATCTGTATCTCTTCTTATTACTTAAGATGCACATACCTATGAATAACTATCTAGTGAAATATTCTGAGTATATTCCTCTATGTAAAATACTATTAGCACTTGTTGGAAAACTATTTTATTCATATAAACTCCCTAAATCCTGTGTGTGAAATCACATCTATTATTTCAACTCAGTTCACTCATCTTAGTGGAAAGTTCTACTAAGTTCTACTCAGGTTCAGTGGAAATTTTTTTTTTCTCAGTTTTTTATTGAATAAACTCTCCAAACCCCTCCTTTAATATTCTTGGAATAAATTGATTGGGTTTTCCCACCTTGTTCCAATATTTGATCCATGAAATCAATAAACTGGTTTTCCAGCTTTTGTGATCTGAGACCATGTAGACTATTTACAGTTTTGAGGGGCTTCTCTGTCAGCAGGGCTCTGTTTTGTCCTTCCTTTTGTGCCCATTTGGAGATTTTTGTCTGTGATTTATACTGCCATCTGTGACTTTACATGAAAGACATTCTCCAGTCATTAAACACATTGATCCTTCACATGAGTAAGATATGGGCTGTACAACACCGGACAGAAACTGATAGATGTCGCTACCATAAAAGACATTTGAGCAATCAAATTTTAAAATACTTGACCATTTCATGTTCTGTTACTATACCCATCTCGGTAATTTCTAAGGTTTTAAGAGTCTCTGTGAGCAGCATATGGATGTAGATGGATAATTGTTGTTAATAGTCTATGTATTTAAGTTTTTGAAGAAGTCTTGTCCAAACAAAATCTGTTAGTTCCTTTTTGTAAGATTTTACTTTGTTGTTGTTGTTGTTAAGGATTTGTCTGGTTCCTTATCCAGAATTTATGTGCTTGCTCTTTGGGGATATACGACCTTTTCAGCTGCATGATATACTTGACAATTCAGAGCTGTGTAGCGGGTAATGGTTTCTGAGTTAACAGAAAGTTTTACTTATGAAATAGGTTTGGTTTTTGTTTTTTTTTTCCCCCAGTGTTTCTGTTTGGGAATAAATATCCAAGTGGTATAGGCATTTTGCTAACATGCTAATATAACTACAAATATTTCCTATGGCTTTGAATGTTTTTGTAATTTTATGCCATACTTTCTAAAAGAAAAATTCCTATGAACTTCAATTTGCTGATATCTTTATAGACAGACCATGGGAAACAGGACTTTTAAAATATCTGATAAATATTTATTACAATCAAATTATAACTATTTCTGTACTAGCCTGACAGGCTCCAGCTGAAGTCCTGGACTGAAGGTTCTCCACAGACCTCTAGAAAGAAGTTTTTACCGCTTTAATTTATGTTTTTTAGCTCCATTTTATACAGAAGTCACAAAGTCCTGGGTTCTGCTGCCCTCTGAATCACTCTCAGGAAGAGAGAGAAGTAGTCCCTGGATCTCTTCTGAGTAAAGGCAATATAAGTTGAACTGTAGTATGCTGCAATATGCTTTAATTTTTGATAGCAGAGCACAGCATTTCAGTCACCATTCCACGCTTCAACTAATTTGAAGTGCCACTAATATTACTTTTAGTGAAGTGGGATGAAGTTATAGTTGGTGCAAAACATGGCAGCATGGCTTAACTATACTTTTTAAAGATTTAATTGATCCTTCGTGAGACTTTGCTTTGTGATCAATGTATTTCCCCAAATCTTACATAAGCCTCCATTAAAAAAATAATAATAAAATTGTCTGGAAATACATAGAAGCAAAATCGTTACAGAACAACATCTACACAGGCCAATGTCATGAAAAAAAAAATAAATGCAGAATTAATTGCTTTATTTCAAATAACATCCTGGCTATTGGACCTTAGGGCTCTTAGTTTCATGCTGTTGTCTAGTTTGGGGTTTTCTGTATTTATTTGAGTGATCAAATGAGTGGCTTTTAATTTGGTGTAGCTGCAGTAGAGTACGTACCCAAGACCCCTGAATAGTTAATGCTACCTTTTATCCTTTATAATTTTCTTTTATGAGCTAAGGGATTGTTCATTCAAGTTCCTCTAATCCTCATAATATCTTGGCCATTATTACAAATCCTAGCTTTTTGGATAGCATCTAATTTCTTATGAATCTCATGAGTACCAGAGGAATCTTGTTAAATGAAAATAGAGCGTCACTTTTTGCCCATGATTTCATTTGTAATTCAGTACTTTAAGTATCGAAACATAGAGACGATTAGCTGTGGATTCAGTCTGCATACTCTAGTTACAGGCTTTTGAATTTTGCAGATATGTGCCATATGCTAATGCCCATAACAGGACATGACAGGCAGTGCGGTATTATTTATTAAATAAACCTTTCTTTCTGGGGAAGAAACTTACAAAATAACAAATTCTATTACAACAGCAGTTAGTGTTATAAGCAACTTTATTATTTCCTTGTACTCACTTGTACTTTTAGTAATAATTTTTAGGAATTTAAATTTAGTGATACCATTCCATACATTTTTTCCCACTAACCACATTAACTGATGTCCTGGCATTACCTAAAAGGAAAATCACGCTGCATCTACTGCAGACAGAACTTCATGACCACAGAGCCATAGGAATTTTCTCTAATACTAAGATGTAGCTCTGCCTTGCATATTTGTTTTGCACTTGAGAAAGTTAATGGAGATGACATGAAATTAAATTATTTGGTGTTTTTTGCTTTAAGAGTAGTTGTGTTTCTTTTTAAGTGAGTAAGGACTGGTCTTCTGAAGACTATTAAGGAGAGAAGTATGATCAATATCTAGTTCATTAACACAGGCCACAAGTCACCTGTGTTTAATTTTCTATTTTGAAACTATCTCTCTGTACCTCCATTGCCTCTGTTTAATGCTATTTACTGAAAGACTTTCAAATTTTGCCTACACAGTTCTGGGAATCGAATCCCATTCCATTCCTTGTGTAAACACACCTATGACTTAACTTCTGAACTTGAAGACATCCAGTTGAACTGACATGTAAAAGCAAAGTACTGCAGTATTTCAAACACCCTGAGATTACACCCATATGAAGCAGGAAGTCCTGGGGTCCCAAACTCAGAGCTCCCCAGTCTGTAAGCGGCTATGCTAAATAGCCCCTATATTTGAATTATTTTGGAGTTTTCTGCTGTAAAATAAACAGAGATGTGGTTCCACTGTTTAAAATGGTGCCACCCCAGTGAGCCGGTCCTCTGGGACTGTTGTTTGATGAAAGGATAAAGAAGAAGAGGGAGTGGATGAGCAGGGTGAGGTGACCAGTGGCCAGGTCATCTTTCGTGTGGTGAAGAAACCAAGCAATCTGAGAGAAAACAGACAGTACTTAGGTTTTGGGAAAAAGGTGCATCTACCCAGATGATTCCTTTTCCCACTTGTCTGAAAATCTCTTCTGCCCCTTCTAGCCGCTTTCTAATCTCTGGTCATTAGTATCGGTGAGGCTGAAATCTCTAAATGCGTTGCTGGCCAAAGAATCTAAAGGGACAGAAGGCTGACATTGCAATGACACAGACTGTCCATAGCCCCAATGTGATAGGCATGGAGAGCTGCTTGCAGCGAGGTGGGACAAGTTAAATGCACAAGGGCATCACAGGATTGTGCAGGACTCAGGCAAAACACAGGGCTTTTCTCCTGTATGCCTGCATTGAGGAAGAACACTCCAATTTGGAACTCCTTCTCTGACTTTTACATTTGCAGCCTAAAGATCAGTTTCATCAAAAAAAATGGCCTTGGGATAAACATAAATATGGCCTCAGCCACCGGGTAAGAGTAAGGTAAGGTAACACAAGGTAAGACAACTCTCCAGACATATACATAGATAGTGTCAGTGTGGTAAATAAAAAACCATTTTTTTCTAGCTTATACATCAAAAAGGGTCAGTGTGCCCATTTAAAGTGTGATTATTTTTTTCATATTGTAAGCAAAAGCATTATATTTCCTACATTATAAGAACATGAATAAATACTGGTTAACATTTCTTGAAGTTCAATGTTTTAAAGATGTCTCCATTTCACACGACCTCTGTTACTGAAATTATTTTAACCTGATAAGAAAAGTCATGTTTTATTCTCTTGAAGAGGTAGAGAATGTCTTGTCATACATCTGGTGAGAAGAGACAGCCGGGTTTTTTAATAGAAGAGATTTGAGGAACTTGCCTTGTAGAGGAAAACCAAAACCAAAACCAAATCAAACCAAGAAAATAAACGAAACCCACACTGTCACATCAGAAGAAGTAAAAAACAGAATGAGAGTAGTTCAAGCAAAAAGACAATGTCGGCAAATGAGCACAACCTGGCCATTAATAATTTAGGCTGGACTTCAGACAAAAATTTTCAGTCTCTTGAATGATCACATTTCTGGAACAGATTGTAGCAGAAACAGTGGGAGCTACACAGGACAGTGTAACAATTTAAAATTAAGCTTGGAATAAATTAGAGGGACACTTACTTCTCTGTAGGGTGGAACTTGAAGAACCAGCATGTCTGTTTATGCTACTAGATGATTCAACTCTATGAAGTGTAATTAAATAATGCAATGAGCCTATCAGATGGCATTTCGATAGTAGGGTTTTCTGGGGGTAATAGAAACTCTTGGCTTACAATCTTTTTATTTGTTGGCAAGGAAGTTCTAAAATTTAAGTTTTTTCAGCTCGAGATTGTATTTTACTGAGTCCTTCCTAATAATAGTTAAATTTATAAGATAAAAAAATTTATTAATATTTATATTTTCCCCAGCTGAAAAAAATTTGGAAGATAAAAATATCACGAGGAATTATCTGGAAAGCAAGCTACTATTGAGGTTCATCCATCTATGAAATTGATAAGTCTGATGCAGGAGAATACATTATGTGTTTCAAGTACCTTTCTTAAACAGAGAATTATGTAACTAACCAAGAGAATAACACAGTAAAAAAAAAAAAAAAGGTATTTATTTTAAGACATTCTGAAACCATTCCAGAAAACAAACTCTCCAGAGAATTCTCTTTCAGCCCATAAAAAGTTAAACATATTTCAATACGAGTCCATCTTCACTGAATGCACATAGCCAGCACAACTTTGTCAGTGAGAATTTCCGTATGGCAATTAGTTTATCTGATAAACCCCTTCTATTTAAGATTAATTTCAACAGTGACCATCTCACAAAAGGCTAATAATATTCAGGCTTTTGTCCTCCTTTCTCATTTACACTTGAGACACATTTACTTTTTCTCGCTCTAAATGAGAACAGTTGAGAAAAGTGATTTTAGGTTCTAATAGCATAACCTTATGCTACAACCTGACCTTATGCAATAAATTATCTTCCAGTTCCTAATATAAACTGATCCAGTCCTTCGTACATAATAATCCCATCCTCTGCTCTTGTTCCACTCCCTACCAGAGTTATTACATTTTTGCACAGTAATCTTCTACTATTCGTATTCATCACTTTGAATATTAGATACACCTAATGTTCATTCTTGATGATTTCATCAGACGCTCCTTCAGTCCTATTGTTTATCTTCCCTAGAACCACTTTTTCATCACTTTTTCACCATCTTTGTAAGTCTTTATTTCTAGATTTGCATGATATTAATTTTGTTAATACTTCTCCTGTGTAATATATCAAATATTAAATTGAAACAGAATTATCTCCTATATTTTTATTTCTTAAAGTACTTCTATAAAAGAAATTCATGAGGTTTCAGGATACATTTTTGCATGTGTTCCTTTAACTGTCCATTTGATTATGTTTTCTTGATCACTTCAAAACTGATCCTAAAGCTTTGCACATCTTGGCTACACAGGTTTTTATACCATTAGAAAATAGAAAAGATAGGATAGACGGCTTACAAAATGCATGATTGCTACCTCTTCTGATTTAATAGACTTATTAAAAATACTTGTCACTACACTTGCAATTTCCTGTGGCAGCTGTCTCCCTATTTAGAAATGGAGATTATCCTTCCTTTCTCCACCTCTGCTCTCTGCACCTCGTGACCTGAACACGCCTATGTCCTTGAGTTTTCTTTTTAAGTTAGGTGCAATGATTCAGTTCCTACAGACTATTTTAAATTATGTCAACCCAGGTTTCAGTTTTGCAGGCATAATTTTTTGCCTACAGGTAAAGCCAAGAATATATACTTGCACAAATTGTATCTATTGTGTGGATATCTATTTATGTAAATTGCAGATTTTATTGACTGCCAGTACAAAATTGCACCTTAGGTGATTCTTTAGAAAATATGGATCTTAATGACAACTATGCAGGAGTAAAGAAGTAAATTTGTCATTTTGTAAGAATTGTCTTTTTCCCTAAATACCTAACATTTCATTGACTTCTAACATATGACAATAATTTTTTTCTGTTGCCATACCAGACAGATAGTGAGTCGTAGATGAGGTAGAGTCACAAGCAGAAACTCCCACGAGTTGTAAGAAAGGTTCATGTAAAATAATCCTACTTAAACCTAGCACACTCACATTGCACTGAAGTCTATGGATTAGTGTTCAAGGATTTGTTTCCCGTGGGCATAATTGAGACATCCCACCTGTCTAGAAAGGATCTTAGAGAGATTAAAAAAAATAACATTAAATGTTTTATAAAAATCCAGTAGTAAAGAAATACTCTGTAAGAGTGGAAAGTTCAGAAAAGAAGATTTAGCTTTTGCAGAGAATAATAAATCCACTTTCATGTGATGGCATTTATGAACTAGTTGTCAACAATAAAATATTGTCAGTAAGGAGGAACCTACACCAGAACAGAAATTGTGGCACGTTTCCACATCCTCAGAAACCACTGTATTTCAGATTAAGTGAGAAACTGGGGTTTGTGATGATGGTGATGTCTACAAAGACAAGAGCGGGCTTCTTAAGGCATATATGACTCAGTGATCACTGATTGTGTAAAGACTTCTTTCACCTTTTTTTATACCTGGTTTTATATGCCCCTGGTTATTTGGAAAAAAAAAAAGTAGAAAATGGAAATGGTTGTAGATTTTAAAAATGTTTTTATAAACTAAAATATAACTATCATATTACCTGTATAGGAAGATGAGGCCACCAACAGAGAGCGTAAAATTGAGCAAAAAAATGCTGGTGTATTCATAATGAGCTGATAATTTACTTCATGTACATGGAGTATGTTGGAAACATTACCACCAACAATTTGGGCAGCATGCTTTCTCAAAATGCTTAATAGCTTTAAGTAGCATTCAGAAGTAGTCTTGTCACATTCACGTAAATGTTGAGTGCACTGTACAAGGAAACATCGGATTTAAAGATTGAAGTCAAATGTTATATAACCTCAATCTGAGATTTTCCTTGTGAGATATTACTGTCAGTCACTGCACTGAGCTCTTGAGTACTGACAGTACTCTTGAGCCAAGTCTGAAGATCCACCAGGTATAGTTAACTTTTAAGATGAACTTTGAAGTTTCCTCACAATCATGAGTTTTTTTCCCACAGTACATTCTCTTAGCTGGTTCTCATGTCCTCTTCCAATTATTTCTTGGCTGAACACCAATTCAATGCATTTTCAAAGGGCCTGTGCTTTCTTATATTGCACTATTGCTATTACTTTTAAGCTAGAAAGAAAAAAAGTCTAATTCCTGAGATAATGTACCTGAATTTTTTTTTTCTTCCTGAAATTCTTGGCATATAAGCAAAAGTTTCACAATCAGGCACTGAGTACCTAATTTGAGACAATGGCAATTTAATTACTAAAATTACAAGGATGCTTCAAGGTGCAACTGAAGTCAATACAAGAACTGCTGTAAATGTATAAAGTATAAATATTATGAAATACTGAAAGATCTGATAAAATAAAGCATGCCCAATGTGACTAGAGCAGTGAATATGAGTACCTAGACAATGAAAACCTTCAGTGCTGTGCCCTCCCTCTGAGGAACCCATTTTAGTATGGTATTTAAAGATCCGTGGCTGTGCAGTTAATCAAGCATATGCACGCAATATGAAGAAGTATGTTAAAAGGTTGACAGATTCAGTGAATAGGGCACTAGATTTGAACTCTTAAGGCCCAGTGTTTGTCCCAAGTGTCTTTTTTTCTCTTCAACTCAAAACGTATTCAGGTTGCAAGAACTTTGTACATTCAGTATTTCATTTATTTTTTCTGTCATAAAAATAAAAAAAAAGAAGACAAATAAAAAATGTTCTTCACTACAAAAACTATTCCTTGTTCCATCAAAAAAAATTAAAAAAACATAGACTGAAACATTAGATTTCATACAGAAAGTAAGTGGTCAGTTAAACTTCACATCTGAACTTCCCTGTCAGCATCCTAGTGATAGCAGCAGCAATCGGCTATTTGTCAGAATCAATCCCTTTTTTTTCCCCCACAGTGAAGGAGAAGTTGAAAGCATCCTACAACAAAGAAAGAAGATGCAAAAGGTGTATACACTACTGCATGTAAATAATCTTAGCGTTAAATGCCTGGTGGTGTTCTGCAGAGAGGTAAGCTGACATAACTTATACTCTCAGTACGCCAGTGAATGCTGTGTGGCATTCCCTGTGCCACTGCTGGGACATGCCTGAAACAGCTTGGATATTGCTCTCCTATCCTTCTGCCACACAGTTCACGTAACACAGGAGGAGAAGCTTTTTAAAAGCCTAGGAGACAGCATGAGTGATACATTTATTCTTCAATAACAACATGAATTAAGTTGTAAGAGAAACATTTTACTTTTTATAAAGGGTGGGTTTTCTTCATAAATTTAATCCTATTTTCTTTCTTGACTGTATCTAATATTTAAGGAATCCATTGCACAAAAGGTGCAGTATCACAACAGAATTTTCCGACCTACTCTTAGTGTTTCAGAATAAACAGATGCAGAAAAACATTTACTTAATATATTCTAGGTGCATATTTCTAGGAACGCTCTTATGAGCTAATGAGCATTCATGACACATTTCTAAGCACAAATAGTTCCTTTTCTAATGCTGCTTAATAATGTTGGACAGTAAAACTATCCTTAAAATTACACTTTATACATAACAAATAAATAAAACGAGTGTCTTGTAATGGTAGCATAGGTTTTATAGATACAATAACTGCGTTATTCATTTGTAGCTCTGCCGTTTATAACTTATGTAGCCACTGTAACTCAGTGAATATGGCTTCATCTCTGGCTATCAATATTTTCTGGGTTATTTTGTTCTTTTTTCTCATTTAATGAGATGTTACTCTAGTGAAGTCGTGGCTGAATTACAGGAGGCATGGGGTTTTTTTCCGTCTGATATTCCATTTAAACTATTTACTCTTTTTTGGACATGAAGTTAGTCTATCAGATGGTGAATGCTTATGAATAACTTTATAATATTTAGTGAGACGCTTCTGAGATCCTTTTTTTTTTGATTTTTGACTTCACCAAACATCACTCTTTCCACTAGTCTTCATTACTTAGCTAGATTTCTGTAGACTGAATAATCAAGTGTATAGACGAAAAATTAAATTTAAAATTCAATTTTTTCATAAATTGAGATATACCTATTTAGAGAAAGTTAGAAAGTTTCTTGGATGAATTTTAGCACCATTCATTGTCACTATCATCCCACTCTGGTGACTACTCCACGGAAAGAATTAGACAACTACTAGCTTTATGTATTAACAATGTTTTATTAATATTATTACAAGTAGTACATAATTTTTGTATTTTGCAACCAAAAGGTTTTGACCACCATGTTTTTGGCATACAAGTACATGACACTTAATTATCTTATATATATATATCACAGTTAATTTGATTCAGAGAGACTGATTCTCACATACTCTGGAATTCAAATACTGTGCTTTAGTAGTGTGAAAGGATATTGGATACTTGATATCTATCCTCTACCTTAAGACCCTATACACACCAAGATCAATGTCAAGGATGGAAGCATAAATGAAGAAATAACAGGTCTAGAGCATAGTTCTAAAACAAACTCACCAAATTCTGTTGTAGGTTTTCCTTTACAGCAAATGTAGAGAGAAAAAACAGAAAATTCCACAGAAATGTGAAGTAATTCAGTAATTCATTCACAATGCGGTAAGAGATTTTCTATTTAAATAAAGAAAGAACAGAAAATACCTCTTCTTTTTGAGTAAGTAATGTGCAAAAGAAATGAAATTGCAGAGAGAATGACAGATAGTTGTTTACCTTTAAAAATCTGATAAATTTGATAGGTAAGCATGACATTGTCATAAATGTGAATCATCTACAGTTACCATAAAATGATAAGAGCTGAGGAAGATAACTTTATGCCTTGGGATATAAGTGATAACTACTGAATCACAGGAGGGAACTTCTTTCCTAGCTACTATTCTGATGAAGTAGGTGCAATGTCATCGTAATTATGAATCACATTTTATCAGCTGCTGGATGTCTGTAAGGACAACATTCCAAACACCTACTATTTAGAAAACTGACAAAAAGGAATCTTTCAAGAGACAGGACCATGGTGAAATCATTAAGAATTAGTGCTGCCAAAAATTGTGTGTTTTTCTGGTCTTTCTAACCTGGTATTCCAAGAGATGCAGTCTCCAGATTGGAAAAAAAAAAAAAATTAGATTTTAGGTCTTTGTCTAGATCTCGGATCCAGGCTATCTTGTGTGAATATTTAAGGAACTGTCCCTAAAGATCGGCTAAAAGATATGCATAAAACTTTGTCTTTGTATTTCCTCTGATGCTCCCAACACAGACGGGGTATTGCGCAGAGCAGTTACCACACGTCCCTCGTTCCATTTGCCTTCCTGTCAGGGCACATGGGGCTGCTCCATGATGGAAGCCAGGCTGTGGCCACAGCCCAGGCAGGGCTCTGCCACACCGAGCAGGGAACAGGCCAGGCTGGGGACAGCACCGGGCCTGGGGACCATCACACGAGGTGAGGTAGGGTCAGGTCCAGGGTCATCCTGGGACATCCAGCCATGAAGCCAGGATGCTGGAGGCAGGGCTGCCTGCCGCATGGATCAGACTGTTTAAGTCCCTGGGCCTATGGGCAGGAAGCCACTATTGGGAAACCCCAACTGAGGCTGCTCAAGTCAGTGGAGCCTTGTTGAAGTCCTCAGGGCTCTGAGACTTCATAGAATCATGGAATATGCTGAGTTGGAAGAGGCCCATCAGGACCGCTGGGTCCAACTCCCAGCCCTGTGCAGGTCACCCTGAGTCACACCATGTGCCTAAGAACACTGTTCAAACGCTTCTTGAGCTCTGGCAGGCTTGGTGCTGTGACCATTTCCCTGGGGAACCTGTTCCAGAGCCCAACCACCCTCTGGGTGAAAAACGTTTTCCTGATATCTAACCTAAACTTCTCCTGACTCAGCTTTGTGGTCAAATAAAACAAGTACTAAGGGTCATTTTTAGGGTTATCTTTGCTGATTTTCCACTAAGCAGCATTGACATAATTCCATATTTTTGGCTGAGATAAAGACATTTTAGACTTCATTACCATGGTATATAATTAGTTTTTATTATCATTTGTGAAAAGGGAGGGCAAAAAATTGAATCTGTGGTTTTAATCAGCTTAGGACTGCCCTTAACAGGCAGTGCCATGAAACTATGAGTTCTGTAGATAACATTGATATACAAATGCATGTACATGCACACATACACAAACACACAGACACGTGGATTTCATTTATAAAAGTACAACTACAGTAATCTTCTTCAAAAGTATAAGCTGGCGGGTTAGATACATACTGTTTTGGCTTTATGGAACAGTAGGGAACCGAAAACAGGGCTATCTCTGTTCTCCTTTAACAAAAGCTAATAGTTATCCATTGTTAACTTGTGTGAGTCCAAAACATCTGGACCAACAAAAAGCATTTTTATGGTCAAGTTCCCAAGGAAAGTAACTACAAATATTTCAGTGGACCAGTACAGAGAACATCATGTTTTTTCAATCTACTGCAGGTTAAAAAACAGTAGCCTGTTGTGCCTTCGTTAAATCTTTTAATTTGTTTTGATAACTAAACTGTATAGACATGATTTTGTTGTTAGTTTCATAATTGAGATATTCTCTTATGCATTTTGGCTGAGTGATTTCTCACTGTGCTTCATTTACAACTGCACAGCCTCTAGAGTCTGCAGAAATCAGATGTTTGTGCTTCTGTTTCATCATGTGTTTCTTGTAATTAACTTTTATTGTCAAAACCTGTCAGACTCATGACTATCTTCTTGAACCAAAAATTATATTTGACACTTTTAAACCAAAATTAATCCTTTAAGTGATTTGTATTAATCTGGCATTGGACCAAATCCCCAACAGGTTCAAGTAAGCATAAAGCTGTTGACTTCAGTAAAGAGAAGATAATTTACATGAGCCAAGAATCCAACTGAGATAGACTGGCAGCACTATTTTGAAAGCACTTCATTGATTTGAAGCATCTAGACACTCATGGGCTTCTATTTCGCAACATACATGTTGCATACATTCTGTAATTAAAATACATGTAATAACAATACATATGGTTATACTTTTTTTTTTTTTCACTGACTTACTCTAAGTATCTTAGACACAAAACCAGATTTTTAATTCACTTGTTTGTATTAAACTGGAAATCTGTGGCTTTAGATCTTCTGGGTCCAGAAATTACCTGCTCCTTAACTACAGCCACCCATGCTTGTCGGGCGTGGTCCAACTCCTACTTTTTGATCTCTAAGTAATTTTTACACAGGAAAATCCCAACTGTCCTTAGTGAAGGACTATTCACTGGGGATCTCTGTGATGGAAAAGCAAAGCTTCTCCAGCCTGATGTGCGGCTGTGATCATGTCTACCTGCTGTTTTTTGTTACCATGACCTTGAAATATCTCTTCCATGTCCTAGAGAAAAGGAGTAGTAACTTTCTCTGGTTATACTGTGACATCTGGTGCACAAGAGAGAGTGGTAATAAAATGACCTTTAAATTTTTTTGCTTTCAGTAATATGTTTTTGGGGGGCAAAAGATGTTTGCACCATCTGTCAAAAGCATTTCCTACCCATTTGAAGAGTACCAGCAATTGTTAATAGAAGGTACTTACTATGATCAAGCTGTTCCATTTTCCCTAAACTATTAGGTGGTAAAAAGAATTTTTTAAAAAAGCATATAAATTTCTTCCATTTTAACTTTTTATTTTATTCCCAGGGTATCAGGGCAATGGAACATGACCCTTCAGTAATATCTGTTCATCAAAATTGGCTAATCAACAATTACAGGGTAGTCACTGCTTTTGAGTACTTCCAAGAGATTTGTGTAAATCTGTGTTTGAAATCTCTCCAGCACTGCCTGAGCATGAAGAAACAAGGTTTAAGCATTGATTCTGGGTTACCGATAATGGATGTCTGTTATTATGGGCAGGGAGAAGAAAAAGTCAATTAGAAAAAGTCAAATGCAAAGGATCCCACACACAGATAAGAGCTAGAAGGAAATGGATACTTCAAAATGTTGCTTAATTCAGAATTTCCCTCCACAGTCTTTTATCTAAACTTCTCTGCTGAAGGAAGTATCTTGATTTGAGATTTCTGCTTATTTGTTACTCCCTGACAGGTACTTACAATAGGTTTGAGACTCTCAGAGAGACAGAGACAACACCTTTCTTCTGAATGAAAAGCAGACAATTAAGGTCAGCACACTGTGCAATACTGAGAAGAGTTTTGCAGACAGCATATACTGAGGTTTATTTCTACAGCAGATGAAGAGCATTGCTGTGAAGCAAACTCTTTAAATGATTACCAGCCTTCAGAAGCATCACCACGATCTATTTTTAATATGAATTTTTAGAATTACATTGGGAGCAGGGGAAGTATGGTTAGATCCTTCCAAAACTAAGATTTCCCACAAAATGTTGATATGACACAATCCTTACCTAGCAAATGCAGGCTACTTTCTACCAATTTATTTTTGGTACCGTATATTAGAGTCCTGGTTGAAGAACAAAACATATTACAGAAAGTAGTCCAAGATTTTTGTTCCAGCAAGGTCATTATTATAAATCAAACAGAGAGCTCTTCAAACTAAATGGAATTAATTCTAAGCGTGGTTTGTTTTTTGTGGGTTTTTTTTTCATTTTTTCAATCTGAAGATCTCTCCACAGTAGGCAATGACAGACTTCGAAGGCTTGTTTACCATAGAAATAAATCTGTTAATTAAGCACTTGACTGAGGCCCTGATTTTTGAAGTACATAGTATGTAGGATAGACAATAAATTCAAAAGCATCTTTTAAGCTTGCTAATGTTATATTGTTTTTTCCCAGAGTGATGGTTTTTTTATACCTGAGTAATTTGGGAATACTGAGATGAATTTTTCAGGTTGTGGTGGTTTCTTGTCACGCTGAAACATGGCTTGCCAGCCACCATGCAAGTAAACATCCAGAAAAATTCATATCACCAAATAAATAAGCACTGAAAACCTGTCATGTGTCACACATCATCATTTAGTGCATACGTTTCTAGAGAAACTGCTTTCCTACAGCAACTAGTCCACTCACACGCCCTCTGTATTTTTCTGCTTCTGCATTTTCTATGTCTGTTCTACACTTCTTCCATCCATACCACTGAAGGGTTAACTCATTTTGTACCCTCCTCTTCCTCTGCATTTATCTCGCTTGAAGCAGCTGCGGTAGTTGCAGTCACCCTACAAGTGAAATGGCAGGCAGGCTCCTCCGAGATTGCATTAGCACTCTGTGAGCAGCTGCTAGGGGAACACAAAGACACAGTGCACTCTATATATCTTTTCCCAGAGTCTCAGAATATTTTCTGTATGATAGCCCCTTTTCCAGCTGGTTTGAGAACTGCAAGTCCCAAGGCAGCTCCAATAACTGTGCTCGTGGGGTGATACGCCTATTCATTGAACTATTAACAGAAGAATTAATTTCTTTGACCGAGAGTTAGAAATTATAATAAATCTGACCGGTGCTACATCTGATGGTGATTTGTGAAGCCTCTCATTTTGAATATATTAATCTAAACTGCATCTGATGAAATAAGGAGGAAGAAATAAAACCATCTTTACTTAAAACAATATAAATATTTCCCTGCAAATGTGCTGCTTCTAGACAAAAAGTAATTCAAAATACACATGCATACGTGCACATATACAAAATTGCATCTCACAAGAACTCACAAGAACTGCTTTGTCAGTTTTACCTTAAAAGAGAGAATAATTGTTCATAATAGTGCTAAATAAGTTGTTTTCATTCTGGAAAGTTAACTACTCAATTTCTATGTTTGAAGCAGAATATCAACTACGGACTCCAGGGGGATGCTGTCTGCTTCTTTTCATCTTCAGCAGATGAATCTTGCCTATGGTGCTTGATTCATGACTCAAGAGAATATAAAATGCTACTATAAAATAAAAGATATCTACAATGAAAATACAGTTATAGATTATTGCACAGAACTGTGATGCTCTTCAGAGGGCTTTATAGAATAGAATCTTCAAATTCCATCTTTTTTTCTGCAATGAAAAGCAAACTCATAAGACTTTCAGTTGACTTATAAAAGAATCAATCATATTTGGAAAGTTTGTGCATGGGCTGTTTAGTCTTCTGTTCCTTAACTTTATGCTTCTGAGACACAGATCCTCAGATAGTTTTAAATAGCTGAAAGTGGAAAAATATAAGGCAGGATTACAAGACTAGAAAAATTGATCAGATTTCAAATTCAGATCTAATTTCTTGTACCAATGAGGGCTAGCCAAAGATGCTTTAGAGGAAGACTAAAGAAGACTGTAGTAGACAGCATGAGATAGTCTGTCCCTGCCTTTAGTTTCAATCCAGTGTTAAGCAGGAGATTTAAGCCTTAAAATTGACAGGAGACAGGAGATTTAAATAAGAAAACTTAGCAATCCCCACCAATTAGTGCTACATGTATAGCAATTAACTCTGTAGACAGTCCCCTATTATTTCTCCATATATATAGTCCCCAGTTTCTTTGTTCTGCTCACTTTCTCTGGCAATGGGCTCTGCATATTTTTGAAAAGTATTTTTTAACAAGTTCCTCTTCTTTGCTTTTCAGATCTACTGTGTGATCCCACTGCTCTACTGTTATTACAAATGAGAGCAAGCGAAGTCTGCCTTAAGCAGCTTCACATATTTTTGAAAAATTTTCATTTTTATGCACCTATTTCCTTGGCTAAGTGACCCTAATCTTTTGTCTCCATTTTCATACAAGTGTTTTGCCAATTTCTGACTAACTTCTATTCAATCACCTGTGGTGAGGTAATGATTTTCTTAATATTGGTCCTCAAAACGATATGAAAGGTGGAATCTCATTATCATTGCATTTGGTGTTATTGCAGCCATTTCCTTGTTATTGACTACAGTTTATCACATGCTCGTTCCCCCACAGAAAACACTGAGGGATTTTTGCTGTTGTTTTTTAGTCAGACCCTGCTTTTTATTTGGAACAGATGAGCACATTAATATTCAATACTTCAAATTTAGAAATATGAATAGTTTTTTGCTTCGTATGTTTTTCTCCTTTTGTTTTGAGATTTGAAGGTAGGCAGGAAAACCTCTGCTTTAGTCTTAGCTTCAGAAGACCTTCTTCTGTCAGCCTTATAGCACAGTAGCACCTCTATCTCACAGGACAAGCCGAACACAAAGCATCTCAGGTCTTCTCTCCAGACAGTCCATCTCAACAACATTCTACATCCAAAAAGACGTGGTCTGGTCAACACAAAGAAAAGAATGCTAAATCTGTAGACTTTGTAGCAAGCCAGCCCCAAAACAAGCTGGGTTTGTTTTTGTTTTTGTTTTTGTTTTTGTTTTTGTTTTTGTTTTTGTTTTTGTTTTTGTTTTTGTTTTTTAATTAAGATTTGAGTTCTTTATTTTTATTTAATAACATTTCTTTAGCAAGAGAAAGAGACTGTTGCCAGCTAGTAATGCAGATAATATAACTTTGAATGATAATGACTTACACTTGGTCAAATTTATATTCCTTTTGAAAGATTTGGCAAAATTATCCATAATACCCAAAGACAGACATGATGAGAGAAAAATTTACTAATACAGTAAGAATATGACGCCTCCAAAATCCTTTTGCAGTGAGGTTGTCTCTATGAGACAGATGAGGAAAGAATTTTGTGACCCATCCTTGGAAAAATCCTGGAATACAAACTCACTTAAAATATCTGATATCAAAGAACATTTCTGTTTTGTTTTTTTTTTTTTCCTACTGAGTCTGACCAATATTTAATCGCTTTGCTTAGTATAGGTAAGGTCAGCAGATATACCACTGGAGTGTTACAATTTAGGGGATATGGTTTTCTGCACATGTCACAATAACCAAGGTTATGTCTGTGACAAGACAAGAGAAAGCACCCGGAAAACATCAAGCCAGGCTGTTTGCTTACCATCTTTAACCTCCTCACCCCAGCCACCGCAGTTCCTCATCCTGTCTACCAGCTTGATACAGCTTCAGCACCTGCATGGTCTCTCTCACCTGTGCCATGCCAGAATCTCAGATACCATTAAGGTCAATAAACAACGTGAGCTGATGAAACAACTGTTCCCCGATTTATTTAATTTGGGGAGTGGTAGGGGGAGAATTTGAGATGGGGGTAAATGCAATTTCTACACACTTATATATGGGACTTCTACAAAAGACTGGAGGGGAGATGTAAACAGACCAGAATGCTGGGACTGAATCTGAAATTAAAAAACAAAACAAAACAAAACAAAACAAACAAACACAAAAACCAAAACAAACAAACAAACAAAACCAACAACAACCAAAAAACCACAAAAAACCCACAAACAAACACAAAGCAAACAAACAAAATAAACCAACAACAACAAAAAAACCAACAAATAAACTCCTCAAAATTATTTTTATACTTTTACATTTCTCATTAAAAATAAGAGCTAAAAGTAAAACTCCAGGGAAACATATATAGATATATAGATATATATATAGATAGATATATAGATATATTGACATATTGATATATATCTATAACTACCTATATAGATAAAAATATAGATATTTGTAACAAATCTACAGTTATTTATTATACAGTGTCTTTGTTTGCTGAGGAATTGTCTCTAGCAGGCTTGAACTCCACAGTTCATTCCACAGAGCTAGTTTATAAGTTGTTTACAGATGTCCAATAGTGTTAACAGGTAAAAAAGAGACAGACCTTAAAGTTTTTGAGACAGAACATGTTTTGATTTCTGTTCCTGCATAGTTTGACAGGTATATATTGAGTTGATATAATTTTCATTTTGTGAAAAATGAAATGATAACTATAAGTGCCTGGAAGAAATTTATTTTTAAATAAATTGGACTAATTATATACCAATGGCATGAGTTATCAGCATAAATAATACTTATTATTCTTGGAGTATACTGAATAATGAGAGTGAAAACAATTATTTTTCCTAAAGTGATGTCTCTAAGTCAGGGCTGAAAAAAAATTATAACTAAAGACAAGTGAATGACAAGGAGTTGTAAACCTCCCTTTATACTAATACAAGACAGTCTCTCAAGCCTAATCAATCATAATGTAACACATGATAACACAAGTAGCTATTATGACAAAAAGAACATCTACATGATAATTGACATTTCCAAGCCTATTAGATTGTTATTAAGAAAATTGTGATGTACATCTAGGAAATATAAACCTCCTATTTTTCCAAAGTGTTATTCAAAGATGCATTTATTTAGACAGACATTATTAAACTGTCAGTCCCTATGCCAAAAATTAGCAAGCTAACAGGAAAACTCTACAAAAAACCTTCACACAGACTTGGTTAATGTCACGTTGTAACTGAGCAAATAAACCATGCTACTTAAAATACCTACCTCTGCAAATCAGCCACCATCTATGGGTTTGGGAGTTTATCTAATGTTCCTTGTGGCAGTCAGTAGCACTGGTAAAATTCAGTTACATATTCTTACAATAAAAAGAGCGTGTAGATATAAATCATATACATGTTCTTTGATCTGCACAAGCCCAAGGCAATTGCAAAATTATTTCTAGAGCCACACTTCTATATTCTTAGCAAGTAATACTTTGCTGAAAGTATAGTTATCAGCTGGAGCTCAAGAATTGCTAGACATATTTTTCATGTCCAGCTGAAAGCCCACTCAAAGCTCATAGACTTTTTTATAAACTTGTACAAAAGATGCAAGTCCAAACATTTGTGAGTTCAGTATCAATATTGCTCATTTGAAATGCTTCTAATAATGTCTGTCAAATTACAGGTTTTTTTACCACCATAATCTTCTATCAATGCTAAGAAAGTTATCATCGCTTTTTCTTTAGAGATTTACATGGTAAATGACTAGGTGCTTCACAGACCATAAGAAAATTTAAATACCCTCTCAATTAAAAAATACTCAAGAATCACTGATTTATACCAGGAAATTATTAATTTTTTTTTCCCTTTAATAGAAATTTATAATAGGTGTGGTTTTCAATATATTTTATAGAGAAAAAAATATCACTTCAGCCAATGGTAGATGATCATCTTGCAGGTCAACATATGCTTGCATGGCTAATATTGAAGTCAGGGCTTTGACTTTCATGACATCTCAGAAATGAGGACTGTTGGGAAAAGATTGAATGCACCTGGGAAAAGTAAAAACAAACAAATAAACAAAAAACCAAAACAAAAAAACAAGAAAAACAACCCCAAACTGTTCAGATCAACCTCAACAAGCTTGAAATATTAGGTGAACCTTAGTGGAGATAAAAGTGAAGTTCTGCACCAGATGTTGAATAATCCCATGTGCCAATACAGGCTGGGCTCTGCCTGCCTAAGCAGAAGTGTTTTGACCACATGATCCCAGAAACTCCAGTCTAAATTATTTTCTAGTCTAAATTATTCTATTAACCTATACAACAATAACAGTTAAAACAAATGTACAATTTGGCAGACAGTATGAGGGGAAGAGCCATTGTACGTAATTGGCATACTTTAAAAGAAATGACACAAAATCTTGTTTATTCTTTTCTCCCCATAGGATTAAAATTATCTGTAAACAAACTCCCTGTCACTGGATTTTATTTAACTCATTGTTTATATTTCTTAACGTGCCTTCAGCAACTCTTCAGATTTAATTAATTGCCTTGTTCTTGTCATCAAATCAAGTTAGAGTGTTCAAAAAATAGTTTTTTATTATTCTGAATGATGTCTTCCTTTATCCTGAAATTCCAGTAGTTGGAGAGCTACCATTCTAATCACTCTCAACAAAAAATGTACAAGACTAAAGTTTAAATCACTTATTTCTACTGTCCTAATTACCAGCTAAATGTTGGGATTTGATCCAAGCAGAACTCTATCTGGAACAAACGGAAAAGTCTTATAATTTAGACAACTTATAGGATTGGATTATATATGCTCAGGGAATGGGTGTTCACTGATTGCTAGAGAGGGACCATGAATAACTAGCTAATGAACGTCGAATTTCTATACAGGTAATTGAAATTATTATCATGGTTTCTCCCATGTTTACTCTAAGTCATGTAGTTCTAATCTTGTGGGCCTAAATCAACACAAAACTGAGGTGAGAATGTTCCCATGCATTGTATAGACTCCTTCAGTGGAGTATTTATGTCGGAAGCTATGAACCAACCGGAAGTACTAAGATTAGGCATTGAGCATTTGCAAGCTTTTTACTTTTGTACATCCGTGGGCCTCTTACAGAGTGGAGACAGCAGGCCTGTCATGGAGATGCCTGCGTGGCCTTCCCTGGAATCCTGAAATTTGCCAGAGAGATATATATGACGTTGGTGACAGCTGCCCTGCGTCACCAGGGCATCCCTCCCTGGCCACCAGCTGGGTGGCCATCCCTCCCTGGCCACCACACGGCTGAGCCACCTACAATGTCTGGTGGCTGGAAATGTGGCAGCCAAGCAATGAAGGGTCATGTAATAGGTGAAGGCACCTGCCTGTGGCTCTGTGTGTTACCCTGTCAGGCTAGAATCTGTTTGCACACAACTAAAGCTTTACTGTTAACGTTAGAAATTATAATTGCTACACAGTTTTTACTTAGAAAAGGGACAGTACAAGTCAATACTCCTCATGGCCATTCAAACACCATTTTCAGTGCAAATTGACCTTTTGGTTTCAGAGCTTTGATTACCCTGTGAAATGGAGGTATCAAGGGCAAGGATTTTATCAGATGACTTAAAGAGTCCAGATAGCACTGTGCAATTTGAGTCTCAAAAGCAGTATAAACACATTAGTTTGGCACAATAGCAGAGTGAGAACAGTGTCAGGCAGCTCCTTGTACTGAGGCCTTTTAACCAGCTCCAGGCTGACTAGGAGGGCCATTACTGACAAACCATGCTATGTATGTCTACAAGATCAATTTTCTAACCTGCGCTGCAAAGACATTTGAATAATATTTTAAAAAAACCCCAAATCTACCTGCCTATTTTTTTTCTAATTTTGCAGCACATTTCTCTCTTCCAAATGGGCACATTTGCATGAAATTACACATAATTGTTTCCCTCACTTCTTCTAGAATTTCCCGTTGCAAATAAATATTGCTGAGCAAGACAGGTTTCTGCCAAATTCTAGCACTGAACACTGGCTGCCCTGAACAGCAAATTTCTCTGTGGAAAGCCAGTACAAATGACTTCAGGTAGATGATTTAGATGAAGGCATTATAGGAATTCATCTTAGATGCAGGGCAAATCTGAAGGACTTCTTAGAGGCTTGTTGGCCTGATTCCTTGTTGTGATTACACATTTATTACTTTTTCCCCAGACTACTCTTAGTTTTGTTTGTTTATGCAAATGAGTCCTCTTATTTGTACATGAGATTTTATTTTACCAGTTCAGTACACCATTAGCCAATATGAAATACAGGTCCACATAAAGACTTGGTGAAGAAAATTATCCAAGTGGTAAGTCCATTCACACTCTTGGTGAATCATGGTTATACATCAGAACTCAAAGCACTGATATCCTGTGGTTATGGATATTGTTCAAAATACCCAAATGGAGTATAGAGAAAAAGAAAATATGGAAAGAAATATTTGAAGTATTTCCATAGGCCTGACAAAGAACAGAATTTAATGGCTACTTCCCATTTAGAAATACAGATGTTTTCCCATAAGTTTCTGAATTCATGGCAGCCCCATATATTTACAATATTTGTTGTTGGTACATTCAGGTGTTACACATCTATGGACACAGGAAAAGAAAGCTACTTCATCCTGCACAAGTGGAGAATAAGCCTATTGCAACTGACCTAATTGTTAGTGAAAACAGATGCTCTCTGTGCTGTATTCTCTATATTCACTAGGGTTAGCCATGTCAGACGGGTGCAAATATGTGGGAGGGGGAGCTATTTATCGTAATACAAAACATAATTTCAAAGAATAAAATAATAGTAGTAATAATAATAATAGTAATTGTAATAATAGAAATTTAGTCTGGCTGTCAGTGAAAATGTTTTAGCATAGAATATTCACCTACAGTTAGTTTCAGAAACCATATTTTCTGGCGCATTTCAAAAACAGATAAGAGAAGGAAAGACATTGGTGAATACAAGATAGCAAATATTCAGTAAATACCATTTTGGGAAAAAGTTATTTGTAGGAAGAAATCATTAGATCCTCTTCATCACTGAATTTCACTTTTCTAAACACAAAGATCTATCAGGTTGTTTTCTGCAAAATCTTGAAAGCAAGAGGCTACAAGAAATTAACATTTTTCAGATGTATTTTTGACACATGCTTTCCAAGCTGATGTAAGAAACTGTGGGAGATGGACTGGAACGTGACAGTTCCAGTGTAACTGTCAGGATCTAACCAAAAACCACAGAAGAAAACACTAATGGCTGTGAACCACATTTCTCAGAACAGCTTCAACCAGTCTGCACTAATAACAGAGCAGGTACCCCTTGGTGATCACACTGTGCTTAATTTATAGAGCATCTACCACATGTAATAGGTTACTGCTATCACCTGCAATAGTGAAATGAAAACATCTAGGCTGACAGAGACAGATTTGTATCCCCACCTCCCCACTTTATAAATAGCAGCCAAAAGAGCTATAAGCAGCTGTCAACATGAATCTTATTCATCTGTCCAACAGCTAGCACTTTTCATGCCACTGAATATCTAAATGGGCAGGTTCTGCTCCTATGAAGCATTTAAAAGAATTTAAAGAGGTTGTCATTCTGACACTTTAGATCAGAGCATACCTGTTATTTATACTGTGTGCATTAGTGCTTGTGCGTGTATTTTAGCTCTATATAAACACAGGCAGACTTTTTACCTCACTCAACTTTTCCTGAGTTTCTGTTAAGTAAATAGATTATTAACTTCTCCCTGAGAGACTTTGTGGGCCAGCTTCCCTCCACAGGAAAAAAAAAAAGACCAACTTACAAACAAAGAAAATTGAGGTTTAAGGAATAAATTTCTATGGACCATTAACTAATGCCTTCTAACATCACCTGTCTCAATACTTAGTTTGAAAGAGGTGGGACAGAGGTGTTGTAACCTTATTTTAATTATTCACACATTAAAGAGATGGACAGTGGGAAGACCAAGGTGTCCAATTATCAAGGTACCAATTCTGTTTCTGCTGAAAGCAATGTGACTAGAAGTAAAAGGATAGAAGAGCATGGGGACTCATTTAAAATGTGTATTTACTTTTTGAAGTTTATTTATTTATTTTCTATGGAATAATTAATATAATCAGTAGTCCCAATGTATCCAATACCTGATATGTAGTTAAGGATATTGCATTTAAAATAGACCGTGGATATTCCAACAAATGGATTGCCACAATCTTTTATGCTGTGTAAGGATGTCAATGGACAACTCCTATCTTCTTCTTTCCCCCAGCTGTGCTGGCTGTGACCAATGATTACATTGTCTTTCCGGTGTTTTTCAATATCTCGCAGAATAATCCTCTCCATAAATTTGCCAGGCACTGAAATGAGATTTCAGTGACAGGCCTGTGGTTTCTGGAGATTTACATCTTGTTCTTCTTGAAAATCAGGATAACATTGTCCAGCTTCCAGTCAGCTGGGACCTCTCAGGATTCCCAAGACTGCTGAAAAATCATTAAAAGAGGTTTTGTGATGACATCATCCAGTGCTTTGAGGATCCTTGGACGAATAACATCAGGCCCCACAGATTTTAGGGATCCAGCTGTGGTAACAGAGGCAAAAAATGTGTTAAATACCTCTGCCTTTTCCATGTCCCTGTTTGTGAGATGACCATCCTCATCCTATTATGGATTAAATGTTATTTTTACACTGCTTATTGCCATTATTGTATTTGAAAAAAACTCTTTATTGTTCCCCACAGTTCTGGCAGCTTCAACTTGAATTGGGCTTTGGCCACATGAATTTTCTCCCTACACTGGCAAGCAGCATTTCCATATTCTTTCCATGTCACCAGACTTTGCTTCCACCAATTGGTTCACATGGAACACGTACTGTCACTGGAATTCTTGGATATCTGTAACAAAAATAAAATCACAATATTTGCCTGTCACCACAGCCAGAAAGCAATATCCTTACCCTCCAACACTTACAGTATTGTCAATGCAGCTTCCTTTTTGTGTCTGTATATGCATGACTAAATTACTTTATGTTTTTCTTGCTCTGAAACATGAAATGTAGGATGCTATTTCATATGGTACAAGTACTTAATTAGCAGGCATGGAATTGTTTTAGCTTTTCAGTTAATTTAACTGAAAGTTTCCTCCGTGGTGGTGCTAACATTTTAAAGAGAATTTTAAGATAAGCTGCAGTCAGCCATGGTTTGTCTGGTTATAGAACTACACTGATATGAACGTGTCAGGGATCAAGAATTAAATGCTAGACTCTAAGCAGCTGCGTGTCACAGGAACTCAGTGTAGATGTAGGATCTAAGAACAATCTTGTTCCCTTTGATAACAAGAAGAAAGCACTGATGATTAGATGTCTCGAGCCTTCACTTACAGTTGTTATTGTGGTGTAAAAATTAAGGTTATCTTCAAAGAAGTATTTAAACCTTTTTAAAGTGCAATAAGTCATCCTTTGAATGTAATGCAGTTAATAATTTGCTTAAAGGTAGACACATGCCTTAAATGCCTTGAAACAATGGGAAACTAATTAAATTGATTCTAAGTTTATTAGTTAAATAAATTGAACAGAATTACTTAAAAAAGCATTGATGATGGTAACAGGATGACTGGTCGGGTCTGTCCTGGTCCACTAATTGAGACTCAGGAAGAAAATTATGTGCTGTGGATAGGGGTAAGGCAAAGATGCCCACACTGTTAGTCATGAAAGTAAACTCACCACCCACTCCTACAATATTTCTTCCCCTTTTCTATATGAGTCTCCATATAGTGAACTGAGTATTTGAATACAGAGAAGCTCCACAGACTTCTACTGCTCTTGAGAGTAGATGAGAGATCAGTAAACTGCATGTCATGCATAAAACCCAGGAGCAGAGACGAGGTCTTGGTGCCTTTCACTTGTTACTGCATGCAAATTTTCATCATAGAGAAACTGTAGGGGCACATGTGTGATACAGGTGTAAAAAAAAATATGACAAATGTTCAAGGCACAGGAATAGACAGTTTTGAAGACAGATAGAATAAGCTGAAAGTGGGTGTGATTAAACAATCAGATGATGACATACAAAGAGGCAATATGTCTTAAGACTAGTTTTCAGTAGGGATGCTGAACCAGTGACTTCTGGAAAGATTTTCAAATAGGATAAAAATATGAGTGTGATGTTGTGAGCGAGCGTTGTTTTGGTGTTGTTTCAGTGTGGACGGTCGGGACNGTTTAAAAAGAATATCAGAAACACCTAAAAATTTGTAAAATGCTGCTGTTACTATTCCAGATGACTACTGTGTTGGGTTTGCATGGCAGGGTTCTGGTAGTGGGGGGCTACAAGTGTGGCTTCAGTGAGAAACTGCTAGAAGATTCGGCAGCTCCAAAATGGACCCACTGCTGGCCAAGGCCAAGGCCATCAGCAACAGTGGTAGTACCCCTGGGATAACAGATTTAAGAAGAGGAAAACAGTGCTGTGCAATTGCGACAGGAGAAGAGAGAAGTAAGAATACGTGAGATACAGCCCTGCAGACACCAAGGTTGGTGAAGAAGGAAGGGCAGAAGGTGCTCCAGGCACCAGAGCAGAGATTCCCCTGCAGACCATGAGGAAGACTGCGGTGAGACACACTGTCCTCCTGCAGCCCATGGATGCCAACCACAGAGCAGATATTTATATGCAGCCTGTCGAGGACCCCACGCTGGAGTAGATGGTTGTTCAAGGGAGGCAGTGGCACTGTGGGAATGCCACGCTGGAGCAGGCTCCTGGCAGGCCTGTGGACCCATGAAGGGAGGACCCCACTCTGGAGCAGGTTTACTGGCAGGATTTGTGACCACGTGGGGGACCCACACTGGAGCAGCCCATTCCTGAGGGACTGCACCCTATGGAAAGGACCCACTTTGGAGCACTTTGCGAAGAACTGCAGACTATGTGAAGGAGAACATGAACTTCAAATTATAGGAGTTCAGAGAGGACTGTCTCCTGTGGGAGGGACCTGCTGGAACAAGGGTAGAGTGTGAGGAGTCCTCCCTCTGAGGACGAAGAAGGAAAAGAAACAACATGTGATGAACTAGCCACAGTCCCCATTCCCCATCCCCCTGAGCCACTGTGAGAGAGGAGGGAAAGAAAATTGGGGGTAAAATTTAACCAGAAAGATAGAAGCAGTGGGTGGAAGTTATTTTTAAGGTTTGGTTTTAGTTCTCATCCCCCTATTCTGATTTGGTTGGCAACAAATTAAACTGATTTCCCTGCATTTTGCCCATGACAGTAACAGGTGAGAGATCTCTCCCTGTCCTTATCTCAGCCCACAAGCCTTTAGTTATGTTTTCTCTCCTTTGTCCGGCTGAGGAAGGGAGTGACACAGTGGCTTTGGTAGGCACCAGGTATCCAGCAAGGGTCAAACCACCATAACCATATATACAAATATGTCAAATTGTTACAGTTCCCTTAACTATTCCCCCCTGAAAATTATTTAAAGTCTGAAGGGAGCAAACAAGAGTTTAAAATTTTCATGGAAACTATGAAATGCATTTTCTACTAACTTCACAGTTACCTTCTGCCAGATGGATTTTTTACTGTTACTGCACACATTGACAAGCGAGAACTTTGTCATTTCCTAAAAGTGCTGATGTGAGCCCTCCTACTTAGTCTGAAACCTGTGTGTGAAGTTGCTTTTCTTGCATCTGTTGAATCAATTTCTTGCCTACCACAATAGTGAAAAAGAGAACATATATAAAATATACACTACAATACAGATAGTGTTTAGCATTCCTATGGCAAAATGCAAAATTTCCATGTTTTTCTGGACTCTATTACAGTGAAATAATGGACTGCCACTTCTTCTTAGAGGCAGAGAGTTCTTGGCCACAGAATGCCCATTAAACCACCTAACAAGCTGGTATTCAGGGCATTCAGTGGGCATGTGGGAGTCCCCAGTTAAGGTTGTTTGCTCTGCAGTCATCTGAATAAAACAGCATAGGGCACTATATACTGTACCCTTCACTTCTCAGATAGAATACTAAGGTGTTATCCCATAGACCAATAAAAGTAGTGTCAACATGTGGATTATCTCCAATAAGGATGATTAAGAGAAACTTTTACAACTCTTGAGGACTAAAGAAAAACCTGAACTTGACAGAGCAGTGACCTGTATCTCCATCGTTCTGTCTCCCCAGCAAGTACCTTGCAAATCACTCCATAGTCCAAAATGTACTTTGTACGGTAACATAGTTAGTTAAAATATTTCTATCTCTGTCCAGCATTTAGTAAGTATAACACAGCTATGTTTTCAAGAACCTACTAACTGTTATGTTCAGTTATATTTCTGAGATAATTGCAGAAGTTGGAGAGATACTGTAAACTCACTGTTGTACATCCACTAGGAGCTTCCACAATCCATGCCAGAATAGTTCTCAGTACAGTAAATTTTGGTGAAAAAACGTACATTGCTCTAATTCAGTCAGACTAATCTCTTATGTTGTCAATTTATCAAGAAAATATCAGTAATATAATTTGACAGTAAATAATTCGGATGGCTTAGGAGGAGATAAATGAACTTGGTGGCACAATATCTACAATGTTACTTGTCTTAATGTTTGATGTATGACATTTCAGTGATAAAGCACACCACATCTAAAACTTTGCTGTAGTTCAGAGTGGAAAAGCCAACAAAATTCCTTTTTTCTCTTTTCTTTTCTTTTTTTTCTTTTTTTTTTTTTTGTGTGTGTGTGTGTTTGCATGCATGTGTTAAACTTGCCTTTGTGTAAAGGGCTGAGTAAATAGGAATAAAAGCACTCCATGAGGAAGAACAGAAATTCTGCTTTCCAGTCTTGACTCTGTCCCCCGTAGGCTGTGGACAGTCACTTCTGTCTACCTGTTCCAAATACCCTGTTCCAGCACAAGCCTTCTTTCTGGTTCATCTTCATATTTCCATATTTCTTCCTTTTCTGATCATCCCTTTTAATTTCTTCTTGCTTGTGGACCACCTCCCTTTTTTTCCATCTCTAATCTATAATTTTTTACAGTAACTATTGTCAGAGCCAATCATCATTCATGGCCACTTAGGTAAAAGGTTTTTTGGGTTTATTCTTCGACACAAGACAAACCATAAAGGAAATTTAAAAAAAAAAATTGTGTAAAATATTTTGAGTAAACTGAAATCCCCAATAATAACAATTTAGTATTGTTTTTATGATTTTCTGTTTTTTATTAAATTCTGGTGAACTTAGTCGACACTCTGCTCTCAGGTTTATCATTTGCAGTGGGACTTTACTGTGTTAGATCCAAGGAGTGTCATTCAAGATTTGGAAGATAATTTTCTCAAAGATGATTATTTTTATTTTTTGATATCTATTAATCAAAGCTAGTATCAAAAATTACAAGGCACATCATAACTTGTTTATGTGGTGCATAAATGTGTATGAACAATTATATTTTTATTTGGCTGAGTGAGATCAAATTACTGTATTTGGTTTTCTTTCAATATAACTCAGTAATGTTTTCAGAATTCACTACTAAGGAAAACTAACAAGTGGAATATAGTAAATGACTGGCACTGCATGCAGACTGAAAGATCCATTCACCTAATTTCTGGTGCAATTTCACTGAAGCCAAAACTCAGGTAAACCCAACCTGACTGCTGCAACGACAAAAGTTCCAGCTCTGTTTTGGCCTAATGGATTCATCATGATTTTATGCAGTTTGTACCTCAGGGACAGCTGGAGAACAGAAGCTCCTGTAGATGACTTCTCTACAACCAGTTTAGATTCTCTTTCCCTTTGTATTACTCCTTGTGGCTATGATCATATGCCTAAAATGTAGTAAACATCCTTTGTGAAACTATGAGCAGGTTTGGTGTGGAGAGGTAAAACCATTTGCTCTATTTAACCTTAACTGCTAGTGATTTACCTGTGTCATATTTTACCTTGCATCTCCTCTGTCCTTACCACCCCAAAGATATAATTTGTGATATGCCACACCAAGAGCTTTCCATGGCAGAGGTCTCAGCATAGACTCTGCTGTGCTGTGCCAAGGAGAAGCGTCAGGGCTGGAACTGTCCCGCTGCTACTTAGCCCTTTGGGTATAAATCTGATTCCTTCCTGTGGTGCCAGAAAAAAAGAAAAAAAAAGGATGAAAACAGTTTGTATTTCTATCCTTCCCTCTTCTTCGTATTCTTCTGTGTCATGAAGTCTCATATGGGTTCTCTGTGAACAACTCTTCCAGCCAGGAATCTCTGAGTGTTCCCTCAGGTGTTTTATGACCTCTTTTCTGTTGATTAGTAGCTTTATTTGCCCTCCTGCCATAGGACATACTTGAGCTCTGTTTTTACCACATTATCAGATGCAATCTCTTTTTAACCTAACCCTAAGAAAAGGTATTGACCTCTCTGATGGCTTTTGGAATTTGTTAGAAACCAATTCCATTTTAATACTTCATGTTTTCCTCATCCATTTCCTTCAAGACATTTAGATATCGGCTAGTGTCTTCGGTGGATTTCCAACTTTCCAATCCGTATGTTGAGACATAAATAGTACTAGCGCTGAAACTGACAGGAGTTGGGGGCATTATGAGACTCCCACTAGGACCTTTCAGCATTGCTAGGTTTCTAAAACAAAGTTTAGAGCCCCTGCCTTTCAATGCTGTCTTTAATCAGCATAGATTGATGGAAATCCAGTAGCTAAGCAATTTAATTCTAACAAGTTTTCATCAGGGACTGTATATTTCAGTCTATGAGGTGAATTTGAACACTCACACTCAACTACTGTCTCACAAGCGAGTTTTGAGAATTGACAACAATCATTGGGAAAAAGTCATCAGAGTGGTACTGGTGTAAACACATGTCTCGTTGCCCGCATATATTTCATAAAAGTAAAAAAAAAATATCATTTTCAAAATTTAAAAGGACAGTATAAATTAATTAAGGCAAAAATTTCGGCATGTGAAGACTTATGGACCTGATGATAAGGACCACTGTGCATCTAACTGATATCCTGAGAAATAGGTTGCTTTGTCAAAATTTCTTAAGAATTCAGGCTGTGATTTACATTGCTAACTTTTTAAACAAGATTTACCTAGTCCTGAAATACACTGCTGACAAACCAATCCAAAAATATTTATATCTCTATGAGTGCTTGCATGGGACCAAAGTAGACAGAAGTAGAAATTCTATTTAAGTACTTCAAAGGCAAAGTAGATGAAATACTTCATATCTGGTTCTTACAAGCAATTACTTCTCTACTTGTTGGTATCAAGGGGTAGAAACCTACAATGGAATCTATGCTTGATTTCGGGTGATAAGTGATCAGTAACCACTCCGATGAGCAGCAATATCAAAATCTAAAAAAATGAAATGTTAAGGGCCATCAAGACAGTGCCCCATTTGCTTGACAGCCTCCCCTTCTCTGAATGCACATTGAAATACTTCATCCAAGGCATAGAACCACAAAATGAATAGGAACAGATTTGGCTATATTCAGCATTCAGTGGAAGTGTCTAACTGCAGAAAAAAATGTTGAGTTCTCAAGTAAATAAACACCTTATCTTTGATTTATCTTGACAATTTTTGCATTCATTATTCCATAAACATTTCATATCTGCTCTGTCAGTCACTTCTGTGCACGCAGGAATGCTGTTTAAAAGCATAACTGGCAATGGGAAGAGAATCCGAACAATTCTCAGAGACTCAGAGGTTGCAGAATTCCAGGGATTCCATTTATATACATGGGTACCACTGAAACTATTTCTAGTGAATACTTCTCAAAAATTCCCTAACCAGAAGTTGCTTACAGTCTATACACAAAAAGCTTTTCTTTGTGAACCTGTAGCACATTCAAAGCAATGACACATTTTAAAATGCCTTCTACTTTTGTGCATTGCATCTACTAAAGCAGAAAAAATATAATTGAGAAAAAACAGTAGGCATTTCAAACTTAAAATATTTTTATAAAGCAAATCCCATTTGCACAAATTGCCAACCAACTTTGAAAACTAAAGCAATCTTATCATACTCTCTCTTGCTAAAAAACTTGCCATTTCTCTTTTCTGCTTGTGATGACAGAATACAATTACTACGTTTTCTGATAGCAATCCCTGCATGCCAAAGTTTTGTTGTGTTTTTGTTTGTTTGTTTGTTTGTTTGTTTGTTTGTTTCCTTGAAGGACAATCTGTTTCTCTGAAAATATGACACTGTCTGTCATAGAAATATTTGCAGTTAATAACGAACCCGCCACACTGAAATGAAAACTTGCTGTGAAGTTTTAATGAAGTGCCTTACTTTGTTTATTTGTTTACTTCATAAAATCACACAACATCATAATATTTCAAAATCAGTTCAATGTTGATATTGGCTTCCCCAAAAATATGCTCCAAACAAGTTCACAAATGCAGAAAAATCAAAACAGCTGATAAATTATAAATAACTACAAATAGATGAGGCATGGGTGAAGTGTGCAGAGAAGTCATAGAAAATATGAAGTCTTTGAATTAATTGAATAACCTTTAATTAAATTCATTAAACAGACCTGTTGATATGTAACAAGAAAAAATTATTTGAAATTAAGATCTCAAATAATTCTTTGAGACTTAAAAGAGAGTACAATCGAATCAGCATTTTATCTACAAAATACAAACATTCAAAATGTTCTCCGCAGTTCACAGAAAGATGAGTTTCCTGATGAATATTATTGCAAAAAAAAAAAAAAATTGGTTTCACTGCATTAGATTTGTCTTCTCAGGGTAATGAAAAAAATTTCAATTTAGATATTAGTAGTTAGATTTGGATATTAGTAGTTACTTTCAATCTTTTTATCTTGGTTATGGTATTTTCTTTATTTTTAAATAAGGGTACACTAGAATTAATTTTAAAAAAACCCAAACAGCTGCCTTCTTCAAAGAAATAAAAAAAAATAATAGAGATCAAAAATTACTGAGGAGCTAAAATTTTACCTTAAATAAAGTAAGTGTGTAGAAATTTCTAGAACAAACTTATATCGTGTAAACTCTAACATTAAAGCATTAATAAACAAAGAAAAGGTTACCAAAAGACACTGTGTATGTTTGACTGTCCTTGCACCAATTCTTATCTGAATTACACCAATTCTAGAACATTCCAGGTACCTTCTTGGACTCCATTGGTTGTTGCTAACTTACTCCTGAAATAAGAAGAGAATCAGATTCCCACTTTTGCCAGTGCAATGGAGCATACTTTTGAAGAAGGAAAATGCAGCCATGACTTTTATTCCTCAAAGGAGCAAAGTAAGTAGAATTTGACCTTTAAATTAAATTAATAAAAGCAAATAACAATGATTAATTTCCCAACTTTTATCTCATCAAGGCTCATTTCTAGAGAGTTTTTCTGCATTTCATTTAAATTCATTTATGTCCCTGGTCATATTCTGTAAATGTTCCTACAGAATAAAAACTCAAATGTAATTTATAATTGTGTCTTTCAAGTCCCCGAACCTCTAGGTGGGTGTTAGGGGAGTGATGTCCCTCTCACTGTAAGCAAAGAGAAAATTAAGGACCGCTTCATGAAGATGAATAGCCACAAATCTAGGGGCCTAACGAAAGTAAACGGCTGATGTTGTTTCCAAGCCATTGTTGTTTCCACTGTCCATTGTATTTGAAAGGTCATGGTGGTTAGGCAATGTCTCAGGAGATTGAATAAAACGGAAATATCATTCCTATTTTTACAAAGGGGACGAAGGAACATCTTGTGAGCTACAGGCTGGAAGACTCACTTCTCTTCCTGAGGAGGTTATGGAGCAGATCCTCATGAAAGAAATGTTAAGGCACATTTAAGACAAGGAGGTGATCCAAGACCTCCAACAGAGCTTTACTGAGGGCAAACCATGCCTGCCCAATGTGATGTCTTGCTATTATGGAGAGACTACAACAGTCAACAAGGAAAGAGTGACCCATGTCATCTACCTAGACTACAGTAAGGCCTTCAACACGGTCCCATGCAGCAACCTTATTTCCGAATTAAAAAGACATGGATCTGAAGGGTGAACTATTCAGTGGCTAGTGAATTGGATGAATGAATGGATGCAACCAGAGAGTTTTGGTCAACAGCTCTATACCTAGGCAGAGGCTGGTGACAAGTGATGTTCCTCAGGGCTCTCACTTGGCACTGATGTTTTTTAATATCCTTAGCAATGACAGTGAGATTGAGAAAATCAACCTCATAATGGGCTGAGACACAAGGAAGGTGGCCAGCAGGTTAAGGGAGGTGATTCTACCCCGCTACTCTGCCCTTGTGAGGTGATTCTAACCTCCTACTCTGCCCCACCTGGACTACTCTGTCCAGTACTGCATTTCTCACTTGCTATTATATGAATTTGTTACATCCTTTCAAAATCCTGACTAACACTTTGTGTGCATGGGAAAACTGTGCTTCACAAAGTATTAATTTTGTTTTGACATTTTCTCTGCTAGCGGTATAATGATCAACAGAAACAAGAGTATTTTTTCATATTTCCATTTCCACTGAAGGTGATTAAAAACTAATTGTCTGTCATTTTGTGTAACTGTGGGTTTATGTGTTGAAAATGTGCATGACAACATAAAAAATGGTTTTGATAAAAGCATGATATTTTAGAAATATAGAGGGTGATCAAAAGTGAAGATTGAAAGAAAAAGAAATTTAAAACAGCAATGCAATTTTATATGAATATTTGACTAGAAAGTTTTCCAATTTAGTCTGAGCTTCACCTTATCTCAGAACTAGTTCACAAGCATTTTGTTTAGAGTGGCTGACCTAGTCTCATTAGTTATGAGCAAAATTCAAAAGGTTCAGAAGTTGGATGCTTCAGTAAGTTAACTAAATCACTTGAGACAGGGACATGCAGGTAGTATTCTCCTGAGTAAAGAGCATTTTTAAGCCTGTCAGAAGCCTTTTTCCTGCCAAAATAACAGGCAGATTATTCTGTCTTTTTTTTTTTTTTTCATGGAATAAAGACGATATGCTGGATGCAATGGAGTGCTGAAAGAGTGTTACTCAAAACACTGAAACAGAAAAAGGGTGTCAAGTGTTAGCATTTCTATTTTAAAGAAGTATTTTCATGGGGAGGCAGTATTTTTAAGATGAAAAGACTAGAAAAACAGAAAAACAAAGTACATTCTAAAATTTTCACTTTCCTCATACGGTGCTTGGGAAATATTCCATCCAACTTCTAGAATCAAATACTACAGTGTGCATACATACAGCTTTTGTGAACTTGTAGGAAGGGAAGAGAGGTCATGTACAACTTCAATACAGATAAACCTTTACAACTGTGGATCCAGTCAAATTTCTGTAGTTCATTATAAGGTATCCATTAAAAATATGGAGGAAGAAAACCCCAAACAGATTCAGAATTTGCTTCATCCAGTGTTTGCCAAGAGCTATTCCAGAAGTGGCATAGAAAGCCTAAAAATTATTTTATGAAAAGCTTATAACCAAACCCATGCATGTAAACTTCCCCATGGGCAACTAACTAACTATCAACTACATCTGGGTGGAATCAAACTAGCAAACAAATATTCAAAATTATACCTAAATTTTGAGCACTTCTGTGTGAAAGCTAGTTCTATAAATGAAGAATACAATGGTTTTGGAAACCACTGTCAGTGGTTACTACATGGTGAGGTGGTATCCTCTTATATATATACACATATATCAATCATACAGTTTAGAAGTGTAGGACAAATTCTGCTCTAATTCCCTCTCCTGACCCTAATACTCCTTCAGCTGTACTGTTTAACTCAAGCAGTACTATCCAGGTGCAAGTTCTATTCTTTTCAGTCCTTTGCCCTCTTATAGAGGTTATCATGTTTTCTCTCAGCAGTAAGGTTAATTTATGCAGAAAAGTACTTTAGAAATTCTTGAGTGAAAATTAAAAAAAGCCAAACCAACAGGAGATCAGGGACCATAAAGGCATTTAAACTGAATTTTAATACCTAGAGTAATTCTGTCTTGTTTCAGTAGCTAATGTATAGTTCTATAGTAAAATATTTGGATGCAATTTAGAAATGAACGAGTTATCTCATTTAAACAGAAATAAGGCTCCCATCTACAGGGGTGATCATCCGCAACTTTACTTTTGATATTATTCCTCTGAATCTGTAACAGTGTAAATGCTGTCATTGAAAAACAGTGACAACTAAAAGAATCCAGACCAAATTTCATGCCTAGGTTGTTTCCTCCTATTTTTGGCATTCTAGTTTACCCTTCAGAAAAAAAAAAAAAGTGAGATCTCTGTTGGGGAAATACTGTTTCATCTTTTCTTTTAACCTTCATGAAGTTTTCCTTGGGGTAAATGTAGCAACCGTTTTTCTCAAAATAGGACACTTTGTTGAGAAAATAATTTATTTAATGGAGGGGGAGTGTTCTTTCTCTTCATAGGCAGGAATCAGATCTTAATCTCGGTTGAATTCTGTGGTGATCCTTGAGTGACGATTGTATCACAATTTGTATATGATACAGCTTGACATACCCCTGCTTTTTGGTGGCCAAGTGCTTCTTTAGTTATAACAAAGTGTAACGTTTGTCATGGTAAGAATTTGGTCATGTGAATGTATTAAGAGACATGTGGTTGATTGATATAGTTGACCCGCTCTACTTTACGTGGGTGCAGCCTCATCTCAAGTTTTGGGTGCCACAGTAGAAGAACATAAAGCTATCAGAGAGCATCCAAAGAAGGGCTGCAAAGATGGTGAAGGGTCTTGAGGGGAATCCATATGAGGAGGGCTGAGGTCAATTGGTCTCTCCAACCTGGAGGAGACTGAGGGGAAACTTCACTGCAGTTACGGCTTCCTCATGAGGGGAAGAGGAGGGACAGACACTGATCTCTGTGGTGACCAGTGACAGGACCCCAGGGAATGGCCTGAAGTTGTGTCAGAGAAAGTTTAAATTGGCTATTAGGACAAGTTTTTTCACCCAGAGGGTGTTTGGGCACTGGAGCAGGCTCTGCAGGGAAGTGGTCACAGCACCAGCCTGACAGAGCTCAAGAAGTGTTTGGACAAGGCTCTCAGGGACATGGTGTGACTCTTGGGGTGTCCTGTGCAGGACCAGGAGTTAGACTCGATGATCTTTGTGGGTTCCCTCCAACCCAAGATATTCTGTGATCCTATGATTTTAAGGGGTCATGTGGATATGTATTTACCATAGAGCCACCCATTGAAAGACCTGATTTAGAAAACATTCCCTGAGTACATAAAGATAAAAGTAGGTTGCCATAAAATAAGTGTCCTTTCATTCTCCTCATAAAATTATACTGCTTTCTCTTTCTTTTTTCTTTCTCTTTCATGTCTATCACATGGGCAAGAATTGTCCCAAAACATAGAAAAATAATCAGATTTTGGGTTTGGGATACTACAACAACCCTAGAATCCAAAAAAATATGATACTGTTTGGTGGTGCAAGTATTTGGGATTTCAATACATCATGGTAGCAGCATTCCAGGGACTGCCAGCTTGCTAGCGAATGTTGGCAAACAGTTAAATCTGCTCCACTCAAACTGTATAGTGAGTAAATTTGCTTTGGCATGCTGATGTTTTGATTTTCTTTGCATATTTTATCTATGCATTGGTACAACAAAACTGCATGGGGTGTTTAAATTTTAAAACATACTATACTAATCTTTCAAAAAATTTCATTAACTTGCATACTGTAAATTAATTCTTTCATACAGTTCAAATTACTGCAATGAAATGGACTTTCAGCACATGATGTAGTGTCCTGCAGAGTATCAGCAGTAGGAAATGTATCCTTAATGGCACGTACATTAAATTTATAGGATTACAGTATTTGCTTTGAAAATTTAGTCTCTATGTCTGTCTGTCAGCCTTTCAACTAGAACAATGCAATTTCTAGATGATGCTCTTTGCCTTATTTTAGAAAGACAAGAACTGTTCAGATTTAGGTTTCCAGAGGTATTTCAGTGAGCTTGCGTTTCTATTTCATTTAGGGACTGCAGTATCTGTTGTTAAGTATCTATTCAGTGTGCCATTATAAAATCAACTTTAATCCTAACACTTTACCATACATTTAATTGCTATTTCATTTAGGGTAATTTCCTACAGAAAAGGGCTATAAAATTTAACAGGCAATGATAACTCTTTTAGTTTCAGTTAACCAAGACATGAAATTTGAATTTAATTCATGTTATATAATTAATTGTCCTTGAAAGTGAAGAAAGAAAGGCAAGACACAGGGAAAAAGATTTTAAGATAGTATGACTTCATTGTATTTCATGTCTGGGAAATATCAGGCTGTAAGACAGTCAGTGTAGGTCATTCCTCCTGCATAGCCTTGCCTAAACAGGAATGTCATGATACAGTTACAACATAAGAAGATTTCTAAAGGTGGTAGGAGCAGGGACTGTGTGTAAAAGAGGAATTTAAAAGCAGGTCATGCGGTGATAGCGTGAGGAAACTCAAAATTCAGAGGGAATTCAAACTCGCAACAGTGTGGGCAACAACAAGACCTTCTACCACTGTATTATTTCGAACATCTAAGGGAAAAGGAAGCCCATTGCACAGTGAGGATGCTGATTTAGTGGCTGTGGGTGCAGACTAGACTGAGGTACATAGTGCCTTCCTTGCCTGAGCTTTTGCAGACAAGATCTCATAGGTACCTGTGACCAGAGGCAGAATTCAAGGAGCAGTATGACCAGATATGGATGAGAATCTAATCAGGGGTTACTGGAGATATTTCAAACCATGCAAGACCCCCATGGTTAACTCCAAGTATGGCCAATGTATTTACAAGGTTTTGAAGATTGGAGGGGTCACTAACAAATGAAAGGCAAACCCTCTATCCATTCTCAAAAGGTACAGCAGGGTGATCCAGGAAACAAAAGGTTCATCAGTCTCATTATAGTTCTTGGGAAAATTTCAGAGCAAGTATTGTTCAGACATCATTCTTTCTTGTCCTTCAGCAAGAAACAAAGTATCTTAGAAGGGTTGTTTTTGAAGAGCAATTTCTAATAGCACTAAAAATTATTTGGTTCCCACATAAATGACGGGTGACTTTCCCATAGCTGTCATTGGCACACTAAGGAGGACACCAAAATAAAATTATTCAATTTTACTTATAAACCTGAAAGATGCTTGTGCTCTTGGTGCCACTAGCGTCTTACTAGTCACCTGCTTCATTAGAGAGCAGCAGATGGATTCACCCCTTCACTCTTAAAATAATTACTGAAATTTTTAAAGGAATATTTTTTAACCCAAATGCAATGCAAAAAAAATTGGAATTATGCAAATAAATAAAATTATTAATTTCCCTGCTTTCTTTAAAAGAATAAATAAATAATTTTGTTTTTCTTTCAATTTACCCTGAATTTAGTGCATAACAAATAGCCTGAATATTTGATTTAGTCAGTTGGGCTTTTTCCAACTAAAGTTTTTTTGCTTGCATATTTGTTTTTATCCACTGTATAAAAAATTTGATTTCAACAGCAGCTTCACTTTGTTCTTATAAGAAGATTTGTTTCTGCCTATGTTGTAATTTTTNTTTTTTTTTAATAGATCTCACAATTTAAGTTTAATACTCCTTAACTTTTCTTCTCATGAACTACAGCATACTTTCTCATCAGATCAAAAAAAAAATCAATGTTTTTTTTTTAAACAGTTGTAACAAAATAAAACAAGAAATGCTTGCTGCAAAAAAGGGCTGAAAAGACATGAAAAATACAAGCAACAAAGAGTCTTCTATGAGTTCTATTTTGTCAATGTCCTTGAAGAGTTTATTCCATTCATTGGCTTTACAATTGATCAATGTATCGAAACGAAACATCATTAATGTACTATGACAGTTAATTCTAGAACACTTTGTTTTTCCTCCCTTGACCTTACCAAAGCTTCTGCCTTCTGCTCTGATGCTCAAACACACAAGAAAATATATTGGTGGATAACAGAACAGGCAAGGTTTCGTGTAGACACTCCTACAGCTATCCCACTTGCAGCTCAGAAATTACATTATTTTGCCTACTCTCTCTGTATTCCTGCTTGCTTCGTTAATGACAGCGAACAGTTGCCCATTTTCAGTAAAACAGCTTTCACATGGATGGGACAATAGAGCTTTAACCACCGATAAATAACTTCAGAGATTAATCCAAGCTGCAAGTAGCACAAGCCCATTGAACAAGTCGATAGCATGAATATAATGAGATTTTGTGTAACAGTTATAGGTCAGAGAATGACAGCCATGAGAATAATTTTAAAACCATGAGAGTTGAAGTAATAGCTTTTCTTGGATGGGGGAAAATCATTTGATGTTTTATAAGGCAGTAACAGCATTTTAACACCGATTTACAAGCATTTGGTGTGTCCTGCATATTTTCCAAATTAATTGAATTTATAATGCCAAATTATAGCACAAATTTAATTTAAAACTGTTGTAAGAAAAGACACAGAGCTAAGAAATTATTAAGCATATGAGAATAGTATTGACTGGACAGTTTCGCACTATGTCAGATTTTTAATATTAGGCTGACACCCCAAGAATTAAGATATCTGTAATTCATCAGTTACAAAACTAAATAAGAAGATATGTACCAGCTGCCTTCTGATCAGAGAGGAAAAAACTGTTTCACTAGCAGAGCTGCGGTAAGCAACTTGCTCTTCAGATTTGAGAGCCATGACAAAGAAAAGCTCTCCAAGCGTGAGAGCTTGCTGCTATTAACCTGGTTGGCCTGGAACAAGCAGGAACTGATAAGCCACTGATAAAAAATGTCAAGCTGCTCCAGTCAGGGGAGGCAAATCTATTGCAATGATCATACAGAAATCATGTTTTGAACAATGTCATGTTATTTCATTGCATGCCTGTGATAGTATAAGTATGAGGAAAAGAAAATCAGTGAAGGCTGAGTAGATCTGAGAAGCATGGAATAAATCTCTAAGGAACACACCTTAATTGTCACCATTCTGTGGGCATCTAAAGGAGCTAGAGAGGAGTAAAAACTCATATAAAATGGAAATGTCTGACATTTTTCTGCATATAAGTTTTTCATAAGCTAATAACATGGGCACTTGGTGAAGTGTAAAAAGCAGGGGAAGAATAATCCTTGGAATCAGTTGAAATTAGGTGTTCATGTCTAATTTTTTCTCCGTTATTTTCAATCAAAAATATGTTTAAAACCAGTAGATAGCAGGAAATTTTCCAGTTTCATTCCCTCCTCTCTTTCTCTAGGTTGCCCCCAAATTATATAGAGCACTTTTCAGACTCTGCTTATTGCCCAGGAGAATACCTCTTTTCTCTTAGGAGGGTCAATCTTCCCAGCTCATTTGGGTTGAGAAAAAAAAATTGTTTTTCACTGAGACATTTTAATTTAGTTTCTTGTGGAAATTGGAGCTTTTGTGTGAAACGACTGCATTACAGAAACACATAATTCTGGAAAAACAGAGTATCTTCTATGGGATTCCTCTGTGATATAAGACAACTCATGTAAAAGGTTTTGACAGATGGCCATTATTTAATTTGAGATTCCTGCAGAATAACTTGCAGATATGCACTGTATTCTTCTCTTTGATGCTGGTCACTGAAAGCTGTGCTCTGAACACAAAGCACTGAATAATGTTACTATAGAAATTTTGTGTTCAAAATCATTAGAAACTTTTAACAATTTGAGCTTTAAACTTGCTTTGATATAATTCCTCTGTTATGGAAAATGTGAATAATAATTCTTCAACTTATGTGGGTGTTCTGAAGATGAGTTTTGGAAAGGAATAAGAGAATTGATGTTGAAGTACCTGAGGAAGAGTTGTTATAAAAGAAATCAAACCAAACATCACAAAACCCCAAACTCAGTTATGTTGTATTTTGTGATTGTTTATATAAAGCAAAGCAATATGTGAAAAGGACATGAAGGGAATAAACCCAGGTCCTGAAAAATAATTTTTCTGCAAATGATAGAATGAAAATACTATGGAATTAATCAAAAAAATATATTGCTATCATGAAAATATATGCCAAAAAATGCATGTAGTTATGTTGAATTCTGTCTTACTTTTGAGTTTTTGGCTGTCAGCATTCTAAAAACTTACTTTTCTTAAATCTGCATTAGAAGATATCTAAAGTTACGTGTCAAAGTAATGCACAAAAAATTCGAGGCTATTGTTTTGATAGGTGGATTATTATTTCAAGCAATCCAATAAAAGGTGTTGCCAGTATTTTGTATACCTTTACACAAGATTTCAAACAAAAATAGAGTTGACTTATAAAGTAAAAATACACAGATAAGCCATAAATCAAGTCAGCCCCTGCAAGCACTAAGCTTAATTTTACATGCTTGGTTATTCAGGTGTCCAAAGGATAGTTTAATATTCATTCAGGAATAATTTATTCAGTTAGACATAAACTTAATGAGCAGTAGGTTAAAATCGTTGTACAGACTGTTAACAGACATTTCAGGTAGAAGAATGATGCAATGAAGCAAATCAAACTGATAATCTATGACAAGTCCAGTTCCTTAAAATGACAAAAAAGACAAAGTGGTTTGGACAAAACACTTGAAATATCAAGTCTGTCATCATTACTCCTAACATGCCATGTGCAGTCACTACAAAAAGGCAGAAGTAATCTCTATATTGAGATTCTAAATCTAGCAGAGCAGTTACTCCTTGATACAGGTATGAATGGTTTATCATGGAACGACTTAATGGTTGATATTATAAGGGACCTCTGAAAATCATCTGGTCCAATACCTCTGCTAAAGAAGGACCATCTACAACCAGTTGCCCAGGTTAATTTCCAGATTATTTTTGAATGTATTCAAAGTGGGAGACTCCACAGCCTCCCAGGGCAACCTGTTCCAGTGGTCACTCTCGCATTAAGAAAGCACACTCAAAAACACTGCTATATTGAAACACAATATAAAAAAAAAATAGTTCCAAAACTATAAAACCAGAAAGACGCTGTAGATATGTAATAAAATAATCTGTTTTATACAATTTTATATACACGTGCATATATATATGAAATTATGAGCAAAACTGGATAAGTTCAACAGTATAGCTTGTACCATGGTGTTGATATGGACAAGATTATTGTGTGAACATGAAGAAGTTAGAGGAATTCAACAGTAAAAGATGTGAAATAAGAGTAAGAGAATGACCCACACTGAGAAAAAGTGGTTGTCTTATTCAAATAGAAGAGGATGTTCTAAACTGGAAAATTCCAAAGAAATCTTATAAGTCTAAAAAATCTTAAAAAGGATTTATAGACTCAGGCTATACTAAGGAACGTACACTGTGATTAACAAGGGAGAAAGCCTCTGTGACTGTTTGGACATTTAAGTACTGGAACAAACTGCCATGGGAGAATGGGAAATCATCTTTGTAGGGGATTATAAAACCTAAACAGCATCCCACGTATTACTGAGAGGAGCAGAATGATTTTTTTCCCAGATAAAAAATGACACAGTGACCACTCAATGATTTTTATTGCAAAATTATTCTATGTACACTACCTGACTCTCTTCCTCACCCTCAAAACAAGCAACTGCACAAATGAGTCACTTCATTTCCAGGTTGGTTCACACTTTAAAAGGGGCTCTGTTTTTCAGAAGCTTTGACTGTTATTACTCCAGAATTTTCAGTACATATTTTGTGGCTTATATAAGACAAGATGGCAAACAGAGATGCAAAGTGTTGCTCTTTTTTTTATGAAATCATGCTGAAAACAGAATTACTCTAGAAACTAAGTGGAAAAAATTAGGAAATTTTAATATCTCATTGTTTTTAGTAGATATATAGTTCTGCTGTAAGCATTTAAAATTATTTTTACTTAAAAACTGAAAAAATCTCCTTGCTCTCATTATTTTTTTACCTGTAGAAATATAGCAATATAAAAATATAAAGTTGCAATTTTGAGTCTGTTGATTGAAGTGATGGTTGCTTTCTTGATCCATCGGGGTGGGGGAAAGCCTGTGAAATACAATGTTTAGTGGGTTAACATAAGCTCAGGTTCATGTGGAATGCCCAGGTACCTCTCCTGGGAGGGCGGGGTTGGCGGGTTACAACACTGTGGGTCTGTTGCAACACTGTGGATCATGCAGAGTTCTCTGGTGGAAGGCCCCAGAAATTATTCTGGGGCACTTTCAGGTGGTCTTTGATGATTTATGGCCCCTTCTAAGACATGACAGCTGCCTCTCACATCATCGTATTTGAGCCAATTATGCACAATCAGAAGGGATGAATGCCTTCGGGCCTACATGTGAATGTACCAAAATTTTTCCCAGGGAGTTTACACACCTGCGCCGGTTGCATAAGAGAGGACATTGGCATGATAAAAAACACTACCCCACCTCACAGGGTCCACTTTCATAGGCCTGTTTCCTCATCTGGCTCAAACCCCAGCTTGCAGCCTCTGGAGGTGCACCTGGGCTGTTACCTTACACACTGTCATCAAAGCGCCTGCTGCTTTTGCAAATAGCCAATTGTTTGAGTCATTAACCATTAACATTTCAGTCCCTCACAACCTAGTCTTTTCAAATTTCATCATTTCTGGTAGGTGGGTTTTTTAAAATACCCAAACTTGATATTCCTTACCTCTCAGACAAGACGGATAGTTAAACAGACAATGTAATCTAGGATCTGATTGACAGTGCCTTGGTTTTGGTGATTTTTCTCTACTTGTAAGGAGCCCAATCATCCTGTTAGCTTCTTCCATTGAAAATAAGAAGTAGAGTTTAGCTGCTGGTCTTAACAGTGTAGCCAATCACTGCAAAATGAATAATATTATGATTTATCATCATTAAATAGAATGCCACTTTGAGAAATTATGTCCAAATTTTTCTTAACATGAAGAATATTCCTGGAGTTTTTATATTTTTCTCAGAAGCATCATTGCAATACTTCTTATGTTGCTGAATGAACAAGGTTTCTGTGAACTGCAAAAAGGCAAATGGCATTTGACTATCTACTTTTTTTTTTTTTTTCTGAAGTTTCCTTTCTAACTTTATTCACCTCTACCCACAGAGGAAAACTGAGTCTTTCAGAAAAAAAGCCTTCTGTAGTCTTTCTGTTTTCCTGACTTGTACTGAAATATGTCCTTCTTTCCCTTCTCTCAAATACACTACACTTCGTTATTGATCAAATAATATCTCCAAAATGATGCAAAAAAATCAAGACTAACTAAAGAAGAGACAAAGCACAAAGAACGGCATTAACACAACTAAAATATAGAAGCTAGAGAAAGAAGATAGAAGTCAACAAGAAAAATATGGGGAGCAACATATGTCACACACAAAGTATGAATGATGATGCATTAAGGAGTAGAGAAGTTTGAAATAAGGCAACTAGAAAACATCATAGGAGCTATAGGTGATTTACACACTTAAGATTCTTAGTGAAATGAAGACACACCAAGGTGGTGGGGCTGCAACTGGAGAGAAACAACTGCTATCTAATTTTATCCTTCCAGGTGATTATTAATTGTCATCCTGGCGAGCCTGTGAGCATGACCAATAGAATATGAGGGAAACATAAAACACATGTTTTACACTGACTTTTTTGAATTTGGAAGCTATATTTTTTTTTCCTTGTGATGTCCTTTTTCATTTCTCAATTTTATTTTTTTGACAGACTATTTAGTGTGAGAAAATTTTCAGAACAAGGAAGGAGGATTTGGGTTATTACTTTCTTAGTGACCAAAATTAAACAGTGAAGCTTTATTATATACTAGATCAAAAAATTAATGATATAACATACCCCACATTAGTATTTTAAGAAGAATAATGTTGTTTGCCAAATCACAATATAAAAACAACGATAAAAATAAGGATTGTGGAATTTATTCTGAAAACCTTAAAACTTATGGTGATTTAGACATTCAACAGCATCAGCTCAGCAGGGGATGTTCACTGGTCGATATGACTTTCCATAGAGGCTGCTTTTACTTCACATCAACAGATTTCCAGCTTTGTCTCCACATAGAGTACATGCTCAGAAATGGTAGCTTAGGGTTTTTGCCATGAGATATGATGGCAGTGGCCATCCAGTTACTTTAGAGGTGACTTTGTAAGGGTGCACAATGTGCATGATGCTGCCTTGGCTGACCTTCTCCCTCTGCCTTGGGGGTCCCAGGAGAGCCCTTTCTCTTGTGTCTCCCCTGCAATTATTCTCTGGTCGCTTTTTGTCTTCTTTTTTTTTTTTTTTTTTTTTTTTTTTTTTTTTTTTTTTTTTTTTTTTTTTCTTTTTTTTCTTTTTTCTTTTTTCTTTTTTCTTTTCCTAAGGTGGATTCCAAACAGCAATTTAACTAACTCTGGACTCCTTGCTTTTAATCATCCAATTCCTTACACCTGTATATGCCTTTCAGATCTTAGATTACAGAATCTCCTGAAAGTCTTATAAATTTACATATGCCTATTTCTGGGAAGAAACCAGAAACAGATTTATTCGTATGTAGTTCTGTTTTAGATCAAAAATACATAATGTTTGACAATTGTTTGCAAGGAAATCACTTCTCTATAACTTAGTGGAACTTTAAAACTGTAAGGGAACTGTATTGAAATTGGATGTATACTTTCATTTTTTAGTACAGGCTATATTTTCCATGATAAAGAATGAATGCTAGTGTACTGAAGTGAAACAACTTATGCTAGGGAGTTATATTTGAAAGAGAAGCAAGGTTAAAATTCCCAGTGTTAGGATTAATCTTCTTCAGAACAAAGTTTCAGTCATGATAGACAGAAGACTGGGACCTTCTCCCCCTTTTTTCCTTCCTATTCATATTTCCAACTGACCAGTGAATAACCTCTTAGGAGCTTAAATGCTGCAGTTGGGTACCTTAGATATCCATGGAGGTACAGAAAAGGACCCAGGTCAATGAACATGAAGAAGTCCAGACAAAAAGACAGAGCAATAAAGACAAAAGTAAAAAATAATAATAATAAAAAAAATCCTCCGTTTTATACTGTTATACTTAATTTTCAAGATCTAACTAAAGACGTCAATACCGGGGTCTCTCTTGTTTATAATTAAATAGCTAGGGTGATTTTGCAACCATTCAGCACCTGTATTGAAAGTGTTCAATACAAACATTTGATTTAACTGGACCATACAACTTAATGATTTGTCAAAATTTAATTTTCATTTAAAAAATTATTGCATGTGATTTATTATCACTTGTGCGCACCAATATCTGTAGAATGCTACAGTTCAACATTCAAAGTATTTTCTGTCCTCCAGATGCAATTACTCTGAGAATATTCCCATATGATGAGTATTTTGAAGTGTATTATCAAAGGTATTTTGGTATTTAAAGATGCATGTGAGTACTACAACTGGGTAGCATTTCCTCTGTTGTTTTTTCTTAAATGAAAGGTAAGTATGATACAAACAAAGTAATTTTTTTTATCATCTAATTTGTAAAGCAAAACTTTTATGTTCCACATATCCAAGAAAACCAGCCCAAAACAATTTTCTGTTTTTATGGTGATGTTTCTATGACATGGCAGGGTGGGTTGAAGAGGGGAGAGCAGTGGATGTTGCCTACAGACTTCAGCAAGGCTTTTGACACTGTCTCCCATAACATCCTCATAGGTAAGCTTAGGAAATGTGGGTTGAATGAATGAACAGTGAATCAAGAAGTGGCTGCATGGCAGAGCTCAGAGGTTGTGATCAGAGTAGAATCCAGTTGGAGGCCTGCAGTCAGTGGCATTCCCCAGGGATCAATACAGGGTCTGGCCTTATTCAGCTTGTTTGTCAATGACCTGGATGAAGGGACAGAATGTATCCTCAGCAAGTTTGGTGATGATCTGAACAAAGCTGTGGGAGTGGCTGATACAGCTGAAGGCTCTGCTGCCGTTCAGTGGGACCTTGATAGGCTGGAGAGTTGGGTGCAGAGAAACCTAATGAAGTTCAACAAGGGCAAGTGCAGGGTCCTGCACCTGGGGAGGAATGACCCCAAGCACCAGCACAGGCTGGGTCTGACCTGCTGGAGAGCAGCTCTGCAGAGAAGGACCTGGGAGTCCTGGTGGGTGACAAGTTGACCATGAGCCAGCAGTGTGTCCTTGCAGCCACGGGAGCCAATGGGATCCTGGGGTGCATCAGGAAGAGTGTGGCCAGCAGGTCAAGGGAGATGATCCTCCTGCTCTATTCAGCCCTAGCCAGGCCACATCTGGAGTGCTGTGTCCAGTTTGGGGCTACCCAGCACAAGAAAAACAAGGAGTTTGTGGAGAGGGTCCAGCAGAGGCCACATAGGTGATTTGGAGTCTGGAGTGTTTCTCTTATGAGGAGAGACTGAGAGGGCTGGGCCTGTTTAGTCTGGAGAAGAGAAGTCTGAGAGGGGATCTCATTAATGCATGTAAATATCTCATAGGCAGATGTCAAGAGGATAGTGACAGATTATTTTCAGCGGTGGCCATCAACAGGATGAGAAGCAATGGCCGTAAATTAAAACACAAGAATTCCACATGACCATGAGGAAGAACTTCTTTATGTTGAGGGTGGCAGAGCAGTGGAACAGGTTGCCCAGGGAGGTCGTGGAGTCTCCTTCTCTGGAGACATTGAAAGCTCACCTGGACACATTCCTGTATAAATGCTCTAGGCGACACTAACTTGGCAGTAGGGAAGGATGATCTCCAGAGGCCCCTTGCAATCCTAAAAATTCTGTGATTCTGTTTATCAGAAGACAATTTTTTTGAGGATTTTTTTATAATAGCAATGTAAAATGTTAAAAATCTCTAAGAAATGGATCAAAATGTCTAAATCTAAACCAGTTTATTTTGCTTTGAAGAAGAGTTTTTTAACTGACCTAAACTACCACTGTTGATTTTAACAAAAAAAATCTTATCTATATTTTTATTCATGATATATGTATTGATAGACAATATCATATGCATATAAATTATACAACTGTTTTCCACCAACTCTTGCAGTATAACTGCTGTGCATTTTGAAAGCTGATAATATTTTATTGTATTAGAAAACATTAAAATTATTTCTGAAGAATCCCAAGGACCTGATATAAATGAGGTGAGCAGATTTTAGGTGTCTAAGCTACTTAAATACGCATCTAAACAACATATTAGAAAACATATTTTCAGGCACATAGCTGTATTTTAAATCCAATGCTTAAAGAAGGACACAATATACAACAGTGTCTTTAGAAAGAGATAATTCGTAGAAGAATAATATTATGAATTGCTATGCTCTAATAATGTTGTCGTGAGATAATAAAAGCATGAAAAATAAAATGTGAAATTGCAGGGGGATAATGAGAGGACAAACAAGAAGATCTAAGCTGCTTAGACAAAAAGGCCTGAGCAGTAATACTACGTGGGATACTTTTCAACTGAGAAGCATGACAGTAAAACACTGTCTCATTTTTTTTTTTTTTAACGCATGAGAAACACTAATACCAAACCAGAAAATAAGCTTTAAGATCTCTGTCTCTTCTAAGCTCTCCCCTCATTAAAAGCCCACTAGGAGTTTTGATCTGTTGACGCAGTATGAATAGAAACTAAAAAGATCACAGCTATTTCTGTCATTTATTTTGCCAGTAAAAAAGAAATTGGGCATAAAGAGCATATATACAAAGAACAGATGGATTACTCAGGGGCGATAAATTAACATGCGTATTATGACTGATATTGGCAAAGTATTCCACCCCGGAAAAATAAATATTCTTATTTTATTTTTTCTCAGCCTGAAATCAACACCAAGGCCTCCAGTTTAAAGGTTAAGTTGGTGGTTTTCACCTTTAAAAATTCTTCTTTTCAGTAGTTCAAACCTCCACAATGTACATGTGCATCCAACTCAAACTTACTATGAAAGGTCAAAACATTTTTAGCTTCTCATTTAAACAAAAAAAAAAAAGGTGATTTTAGTTCAAAAAACAATGCTACATAGATTTGTAGATGCAATCTCTTTATGAATAATATTGCATTTTTAAATAAACTATCCCTTCTTTTCACTTTTCAGGAAGGAATACTCTCCAGATAAAGTGCCAGTCTTAGACAACGTGCTTTACTCTGAGCAAGTTCAACTACATATTGAATTAAGGAAAAGTATGTTAGTTATTAGTAGTGTCCAAATGATTTTTGGGGAAATCTGAGATAATGTGGAACTTATGGAACACCGCAGTAACCTTGTTCAGGTTTACTAAAAAAGCCACATTCCAGTGGAGCAAAGCAAAGTTCCATCTGTATCTGCTGAATTTAAGTTTAGTGTTGTATTTGTACAATTTGTGTGAACTAAGTACACCAAAGTGTCAATTGCTTTGACAGAATATCCTTGAAGTCCCATAATAATATTTTAACCACTGTCTCCATCAACACTGAAAATAAAGTATTAATAGACTTTGTAGTCTGAGACCTAACAAAGAAGATTATCAGACTTCAATGGCCTTTATGGCCTAGAGGCATAATGCCCTTTTTCTTTCAGGTCCCCAAAAGCAGTGCTTCCAGCAGCACTGAAGACTTGGCTGAAGACCTTCTGTTTCACATTCAAAAAAAAATAAACAAAAACAAACCCACAGGATTTTTACCTATGAATAATCTATTTTATTCAGATCATAAAAGTTAAGCAAAAAAGAGAAGTACATATATATACATGGGCTTTATCCTACCAAGATTTTCTGATAGTGAATTTTGACTTTGAAAAAATCAAGGACAATTCTCTTGTCTTCTGCATAGACAGTTCCTCAAAACTGACCATTCAGATGTAGAACCTGGGTAAATGACATTGCCTATCTCAGGTAGATTTCTTCCTTCTTTTCAAGACAGCATCACTGTTGAAAATTCTGTATAGTCTCTGTTTATTTTCTCTGTAAATTTTTCTCCATGTCATAATTTTACTTGCTTATTTTCAACAACTAGATAATGGTGTTACCTAGTTCCCTAATGACGGGAACTGTGAAGGAAGGCTTTTAATACAATACTCTGTTGGGAAAATTTTAATCACTTTTTTATGACTTTTGATAGTAGTAAAGAGGCAAAAGGCATCATGCTGCAGTAAAGGCTTATTCTTCAGCAGTACTGCCATTAACCTACAAGGCAAGGTGCTTCCTTCAACTCTTATGTTGTTTTGGTGGGTGCTCGAAGGAGGCTGTGTCCCCTGTGCTGGAGGCAAGCTCGTGGCAGGACCTAGGGCATCATGGAGAGATGGACACACGCTGGAGCAGGTATTCTGGTCAGATTTGTGACCCCACAGGAATCCCATCTGTGCATGAAGAACTCAACCCTGTGGAAGGGCCCCATGCCAGGGTGAAGTTCAGCCTGGGAAGAAGGGAGGGATGGGGCGAAAGTGTGCAAGATCTGTTTTTATTTGCTGTTAACCTACTCTGACTTTTAACTGGCAATAAATTAAATTAGTATCCCCTAGCCAAGTCTATTTTACCCATGATAGAAATTGGTGAGTTCCCAGTCCTTTTCTCAACCCATAAGCATTTTATCACATTTCCCATCCTGTCTTGATAAGGGTAAAAGTTGATAGAGCAGCTTGGTGAACACCTGGCACTGACATCCAGTTGAGGTCAATCCATTACAGAATCTCAGATCTTTTGATGCAATGACAAAATGTGCCTAAATCCTGATAACTGAATTTGAAAATGCCTTACGCGTAAATACAGAATGTTATGTTCTACATACTTAATACATAACCTATATTGCACTTATTTGCAATTGCCCTTTTCTTGACTATCATCTTCTTAGCACAGAAATGCAAGATTTATGTGAAAATAATATGCAGGCAATAGAATATTTCTCCTTTAGAGAAAAACTAAAGTGGTCTACCACAATATAAAGAGGGAGAGTAGCAGAGGCATGAACTCTCCTAGCGAAATCCCACCACCAATTTTAGACCTTACGTTCCAAAACCCAAAATCTGAATTTAAAAATATAAAGCAACCTACCATAAAGAAAATCTACAAAAGGTACATGTGCTGACATATTATGATAATTAGAGTCACTAAATACATGTTCTGATTGGTTTTTCAAGGGATTTGAAACCATTGTAAGAAGATGAGGACAGACACTTTACCACCAGGGAATTTTTACTTTCTCCTCCTAAGATATTTGCATCCTTTTCAAAATCTTCTGGTGTTGAAATTTGCTTTTAAAAACCAGCTATATTTGAGCAAAGAAGAATTCATGCATTGGTATTTAAGAAAATAGAGTGTTCCATGTCTTTTCCTTCTTTTGAGAGAGAATATTTAGCTCTAGAGGGAAAAGCTGGCAACAATGAAGTCAAAAGAGGGAAAGATTTGGAGGCTAGATCACATCCACTCCCCAGATGGACGGGAAGGGAAGGGAAGGGAAGGGAAGGG
>VZTG01005249.1:745569-788074 GCA_013397845.1 Melanocharis versteri | reverse complement strand
AGAGAAGGGAAGGGAAGGGAAGGGAAGGGAAGGGAAGGGAAGGGAAGACTTTATTTTCTTCCCTTCATAAATCATCTGATAACTTTTGCTATATCCATCTCTGGTATGGTTTTCTTCTCTCAATGTGTCTCTACACCTTGTGTCTTCTCCTTCAGATTTTTCTAAGAGGCCTTCTGTAACTCCCTGTACTCTTTAGAGAAGCTAACTGCTATTAAGCAAGCACTAAAGTCTTTAGGTCAAGCTGCCACAGGTTAGCTGGACTCCAGGGACTAGCTCTACTCCCTTCTGAAGAGTAACAAAACAAAACAAACCTTAGAGCTGCTTTTGTAAGGAATCAATAGGGCTAATTAAAAGTATAGTCTGTCTTTCTCAAATCACTCTGTTATCCCCTCAGGACAAAGCCACTTCTTGCGCTGAAGCCCTAGACAGAGCAGCTACAATCAGATAAACAAGGGTACATTTATGGTTGATAACAGTCCTATCAGAGCCATCACCTATGTTTTCATCAGCCACAAAACCATAAGGTTTTATTTCCAGTTAGACTAAAATGATGTGCAGTCACACCACTGTGAGAGTCTTATAACTGAGATAGAGGTTAAATGGGACTTAAATGTCAGCACCACATTATGTCACTAAATGGCTTAGGAAGGAACAGTCTCAGGACTGAAAGGTGTACACGTATAAGTTACTTTTGTTTACAAGTACTATTGGGATTTATCTATTGTAGAAAGTGAGTCAGAGTAGCTTTAAAATACTTTGAAATATGGGGACTCAGAAGGAGTAGTGGGCATATCTCTATTCCTAAACATAGGAACGGAAAAAGGCAACAGGTGGATTGTTATATTAAATATGTGAGCTATGAATGCTGAAAAATATTATGCCTAAACTGAGTGCCAGAGTAGTTAAAGTACAATCTTTGTATATTTTCATTTTGTGTCTGAGCAAAAGTAAAACCAGAATAATTCACAGCAAGCAAACACATCCTCAAGTTTAAAAAAAATCCTGGGAAATTCTGATTGTACTTCAGCTTTTGTTTTAATGAAGCTGCAGCTTTCCCCATGGTTAGAAAACATGGATATTACAGACAGTAGAAATACAGTACACGCATATGTGTGAGGAAAGATTTTTTTTCACTTTATAAATGTCTGAAAAAAAATCAATATACTTTTTTGTGACTCTTCTATATAAAAATTGAAGTCATGCTATATTTATTTGAAGTACTCTGTATTTTCATCTGGCATGCAAGATGGAATTGAAGGATATGGTTCGTTCTACTAAATTTGGAGGGTTGTTTTATTTCTGTTTGTTTAGTTTTTCTATTTCCAGCTAGGAAAAGCCCCATCAATTTCCAGACATTTCACTGAAGGCTCCTGAGGCTTGGTTACACCATCTGGTTGGGAACTTTCTCATTATAGGATAAGTAAATAAGCATTAGATGCTGTGTTCATACTGTGAATGTCTCTCACACTGTGGCTTTTTTATAAATCTAGCAGATCCACTGCATATTTTTTGTTTTCACCCTACAAAGCACTATGTGTGGACATGAAGATGGTTATCAGCTTTATTTCTGCTATCTTCACTATCTGTTTAGGCATTAACAAAAGGTTTACAATTCTGAACTTAATAACAGGAAGAAAAATTCATTTCTTGGAGCATCTATTAGTGACACTTATGAACTCATGAAAATCATGCTTGAAAGAGACACATTTTAGAGCTTTTGTAGGTATCATCCCTCCTTCACACATGCCCCATTAGTAGTCTTAATTTTTCAAGATTAATGGAAGACTAAAACACTTCTCCATATATACATTCTTATTCTTTTGTGCTTTCATTCCAGATGTCATTCACTTTTTCATTTTTCTGATATTCAGGGGGTGATGAGGAGGAGAAGGAGGAGAGAACAAGAAAAGTGCTCACACTGATCTGTGTTTACCATGGGGAAGACAGAGCACATTGTACTTCATATTTTGTGATTGACTTCTGTCAGGAGCAAGAGTTCCATGGTTTCAGATGCATCTCCAAGAAAGCCCCATTTCACGCAGTATGGATATTACCCTTGTGAAAAGATCCATGCTGCCTGAAGTTTCATTACTGTGTTGAAAGCATGTGCTCCCTTTGGTAATTGAGGCTTAGACTGTCGAGCTCCTTGAACTTTGAAAACTGTGAGCTTGATGAAGAACCATTCACTGTACCTAAAACATATCACATTTCTACATATGTATTTTTTACTTCTGAATGTTGAGAAAACAAGGTCTGACCTTTGAATATGGCTCAAAAATTGTGTTGACTCACCATGTTACTGCAGTATCAAATTGTTACAAAAACAGCTCTTGGAATAGTCAAGGACTTAAGTTAGTAATGTCTTCTACTTGTTTAGAAAACATTACAGTCAAAGTCAGAGATATTTCCCTCTAGTTTCTCCAGTCTTAATTTCTTTCACATTATTCCACTGAAATATGTATTTTATTGAGTACATAAAATGCTTCCAGTTTTCTAACCTGCTGTATGGATCATGTTGACTAGTTATTCAAAGAAAAGGTGTCTGAGACTAGGAGATGTTAAACAACTGATGAAAAATGCTTAAGCAAAGCTGTGGAATCAGGTTTTGGCTGAGAAATTATTGTGAACAGCAAGCACTATTTTTCCAGGAATAGGGCTCTGAGGAGTACCAACAACCAGGGTTCAGCCTGGTTGGTGAATTAGTCATTTATTTCTTGAGAGAGATTTTCATTCCTCCTACTGTTGTTTGTCCTTTCTACAGCCTTTGTACCGAACAAGCTAATATCTCACACATTTCCCCAGTGTTGTCAAATCTCAGTGGAATGATTCTTTTCTTTTTCTTTCCTTCAGAAATTTTTCATCTCTGATGGGTATTTCCTTTACCTCATTATTTTTTTTCTATTTAGACTAGAGATTGTCTCCTGCCAATTGTTTTGATATATTCTTTTTCATATGGCATTTTCAAAATAACTTTATACTTTTGTCATCCATGACCACTTTTTTAAACTTGTACCCCTTGCTCCTTTATAGAACTGCACCCTGTTTTTTAAAGGGGGGGGGGGGAATCTAGTGAAGGTAATATTCAGAGGCATGCAAGGACCAATTGTGGGTCAAAAATGTATTCAATGATGCTTATTGCTTCACCTGTTAGTTTTTCTTCACTTTTCAGAGGAAGACTTAATATTCTTAATTTTAATTGCTTTCTAATCATGGGTCAGTTATCACTTATTTTGTTTGATCAGGCAATGGAATACTTAAACCCTCAAACTAGTGTACCCAACACTCACCAATGGAATCATAATGACCAAAAAAATTATTCTAATTGGCAGATCTCATCAACTAAGAATGCTGTTGCTTAATCTGCCGTGGCAGGAACTTTGCACCACTTTGTCTGAATCTAGTCATGCCAGCGAAAGAATATTTCTAAGTCCATGCAGTCATGTTAAAGAAGTAGTACAGCCCTCTTCCTCAAATCACCTATTTCATACTGCTGCTGAAATTTTGCCAAATAAAAATTAGTAAGTAGCATTGTGTTTTGTGCTTTATGTAAAGGGAAACTTAAATCAGTAGACTATTTTAATTAATACAATTAATTATTTACCTGTATCTGGATCTAAACTCAAATGGAATATGAATAGATTCCCAAATATTAGAGTTTCCTGAATAAAAAATGCTACTTTTATGTGGATCACACAACCTCGTGTAGCCTCTTCCAGCTGACAAATATCCAAATGGTAATTTGCCAGCCATGGATATCTGAGGACTACCACAGAAATTAAAAGAGTCGGAGAAGCATAAGTTCTTTTCGTTTTGTGGGCTCATTCTCTCTGTCTCCCTATCAAACTGGAAATAAGTACATGATACATAAAGATAACTTTGGTCTATTTGTAGTGACAACTGGTCTGGTGTACAGACTGTTTGAAGCAGGTGTCTACAAACATTGAGAGAAATGGATGAAATTTTCTGCCTAAACCAGAAGCTGAACTACATTGTTCTCTAAAGCATTTCAGCAGATAGCGTGCCCTTAAAATAGTTCTCTGGTGATGGAACTCAGGACAAAGAACATTGTGAGGTCTCACACTACCCTAGCAATATAGGAAGTGCTGACAATGTATGGGCAGAACTCAGCTGAGAAACTCGCAGTAACTACTGCTGGGCACTTCAGGGCTTCAATGACTTCTTATCTGTAGTCCTCTACTGTATTTTGGTACTGAAGGATAGCTCACAAAAATTCTAGCAGCCTTGTTTTTTATTTTGGTTGTTTCAAATACAAAAAGACCCCAGAGCAATCCCAACAAGTTTTTGCTTTCCTCTCCATATCTGTTTTTCTCTTGAAGAGTATTTATTCTGATAAATTGCTAAGGAAGATAATGTTGAGGTACAATGGAAAAGGGATAGACAACTTTACTGTATTTGGCATCTATAATTATTATTTGGCAGTGGTTGTTTTCAGCTCTGGTGGAAAAGAATTTTGTTGATTGGGTTTATAGAAATACTTTAAAAATATCGAGTTGTGCTGGAGATTAATTTTGATCTCCTGGTGCTAGTGCTCAGGCAGAAAGAATTTAAATATTATAAATGTTTAATTAATGTCTGACTATTCTAGTTGAAGAACCTGTTCTCAAGTAGAAGAAGACATTTTACCTGGTTTGAGTGTTCACTTTTCTGCTTTATGGTGACTACAAATGGCCCCGAACATTTCTTCTCAGTTGTAAGACCATCTTGTGAATGCTTGTAAACTCAGGCTAAAAAACCACATTAAAAAGAATGTTTATGAGAGTTTCTCACCTTCACTACTGTGTCTGTTACTTTTAACTGTCTCTCCATTTCTAATAATTTGAAAGAAATTTTACTTCTCAATTTCACCTTTTTCATGTCAGTTTAGGGCCTAAGGAGTTCGTTAGCAAATTTCTGCCAAATTTTGAAACTGCATTTTAGTGAGTAATCCATATTGATAGCAATATGTGGATGAAAATTCAGACCCCCTCAGATTTTTCTGTCTCTCCGTGCATGGCTCAGAGTTGAAACAGAAGGAATATAGTCAATTGGAAATGCATATAGAAGAGTAATAATATTGGCAGAAAATTATTTCCATACTTCTTTGCCTCATCATTTGTTCTTAAAAAAAATCTATAGAGCGAGCATTTTCTGTTATATATTTAACACGACTGATTGAAGGACTTCAGAAAAAAAAAATTGAGTGTACCTCAAAATTATTCTCTCATTTCACCTATTTTATTATATGGGGGTAGATGAAATTAATAACTTGAATTAAATATGAAACGTGTTTTTAGGACTTTGTAAGCATTATCTAATGTCAGATTTTAAACTCGTAAAATGGACACCAGATAAAAATTTAGTGTTGATCCTCTCCTTGTAGAGAGGACTTCCTCTGAATCCGCACTTACTGCATTGACATTTTGGCAAACACCTTCTTCAGTGAAAGAGACTAGAGAAAGGTTTGTCCAAAGCTCTGTGCAGCTGTCATTTCTAAAACAATAGAGTACTTATGTATTTATTTTTGTTTAAACATGTGACAGGCTGTGGTAAAGCCCACTAACTCATTCTCATGCCCCAAGACTTGGCTGGCTTGGTTGCCAAAGCCTGACCTCTAAAACCTTTGGAGTCAATGAAAAGTCTGTATTAGTGTCTTTTGTTGGGGAGCTGTCTATCTGTTCTGTTGTTAATTTGGGATAATTCCTGATTTTTGTATACTGAATTTGCAACTTCCACATAAAATACTGGAAGAAAGAATCAATTGTGTAATATAACAAAGTAGACAAACTCAGAACAATTTAAAAATCCATGAAGTGCAATGCTTTCCTACTGCTGAAAGCCTTTTAGAACCTCAGTGTTATTTTGCAGAAAAAAAATACACTTCACAGGTGAGTATAAATCATGAAGTTAAAGCAATGTCTATATGTTCTCTGATTAATGTCATATTTCATTGTTGTGATTAATCTTTCTAAAAAAGAATTATTTTAAGACAAAAGTGGCCTGTAAATGTACTTAAATCAGAAATCTGGCAATATTAGTATTATGAAGATTATAAAGGCTTGGTGTGTGTGCATACTGACACTGGAGAAGTTCTTGAAAGGAAATAATTAGAAACAAATAAAAAAAGAAAGGAATCATAATTCTGTAGATGTTTGCAGGCCCTAGATTAAAAAGAAAAATCAATTATTATTGTGTTTTTACTCCTTTCAAATCCTACTGTAAGACCTATTAAAACCAAAAAAGAATAAAAAAAAAGTTTAGTGCAGAAAACCTAAACCTTCAACCAATCAATGCTGATTAGATTTTACAGTCTAACTGCAGTTTTTATAGTTTTCATCTAAGCATTTTCTCTTAGATTACGTTTCTGGACAGATCTATACTATAGGAATTGCTTTAATCTCATTCACTGACAGGCTGACAACCACCATGCAATGCAATTTAGCTCTCACAAAAGCCCAATATTTCTTCTCTCGCTCATTTATAGCAAAACTCACTTGGTTTCAATGAAGTGTACAATAATTTCCCACCAGCAGTTTCTCCAGTTGTGAATTTTCTGATCAATTCTTATCTACACGGATGACCATTTGCATCCAATTAGATCTTTCATGCTCCAATGAACAATAAAGTTATAAAATGTGTGCTAACAGTTGGCCTCTACATGCATCTTTGCTGAGCCTTCCAGGAACTGTGTTTGTGAGGAATATCACCCTATCCAGAAAAAGAGCCCACTGCTCAGCAGGGCTTGGGAAGCATTTCCCGTTCTGGTATGGTATGAATTACTCTTGCAGCATTATCTGGCAAAAGGACAAGTGATACATGCAGTTTATTGACATCTCACATTACTTACACCTGAAGGTCACAAAATCACAGAATCACAGAATTGTTATAGCTGGAAAAGACCTCTGGAGATTATCTGACCCAATCAAAAGTTGGCAACCAGCTGCAATTTATAACCAGGTAAATCTTACCAAAATGAGTTAGTGCTTCTTGCTGAACTGCCGAAGAACTCTTAGTCAGACTTCAAAATTCTGCCATGACTCTCCTTGAAGTTGAGACAAAAAACTTTTTTCTTCTATTACAGATCTTTTTTCCTATAGGGTTGCATTAAAAAAAAAAAAAAATCTTGTCTGCATCTAGAGGAATCTTACTGGGTGGGTCTGAAATGTTGATAAACTTTTAAAAATATTTATTGAAGCCTATCTCAGAATTTTGTAAGCAACATGGGACTTGAACTTATTGTAAAGATCTGTCAAATTATGGCCTACAAAGAAGAAAAAGTAATGAAATATAAAAAGGCCTAGTGACTGAAAGAAGGTCATGTCTGAAAAGATATTTGTTAAGAAATTAAGTTACTTCATAATCAGTAATTTAATGCACAAACAGTTATTGATTATTTAATTAATATTTGTAAAATTGCCTGGCAGCCAGCAAGATTTAATCTAGTCTTTTTTGACTGCTTCAAAGCCACCCTGAGCTGGAACAAAACCATTGAGCTACATGGCACATATCTTTAAATGCGTGAGTAGTTACTACCAGTGACCATAATTAGCTTATTTCTTCCTGATTAGTTTCAACATCAAATTATTAAAATGGAATTCATGCAATCCTAAATGGCTGGGAAGCCAATGCAGCTCCAGCACACCACTGTCACTGCTTTCCCACTCTGCTCTCAGTGTCTCAGCTGCAACGTCTTCTCCTGGCCCTTGAAACGTCCCCAGTACAGAGGCAACCCCACCTTTCTCAGCAGCTCTCTGACCTCCTCGTCACCACGCACTGCTTGCCCTTTAGCAGCTTTATGAATGCTGAAGCCATGGTGTGAGCAAGAGTCTCTTCCATAGTGGTGAATCCAGCACTTGAACTTGCCTCTCCTCCTACAGATGATTTCAGTTACACAGAAGTACTGCATAGTAATGCAAAAAATTTGTAAAGAGAGGATCAAAATCCAGTGATGTCTAAATTGCTCTTTATATGCTATAGGGATCCTCTACACAGGGGAGGAACTTTAATTTGATTGATCAGAAGCTTATTATTGAAAAGAGTACATTAAGTCTCTAATATATCCTCAATATTACATGTAAACCTGAAAGATAGTTCGGGTAATTCTTTTGGGAGATAATGTAGTATAAATTGTTCTAATAAAATCTGTGATTATCAGTGATTCTGCAACCCACTACCTCAGGATTTAAATTGCATGACTGTTTCCTACTCGGAAACTTTTCCTTTGCTTTTATTAATTCACTGGTGATTTTCCCAGTCCGTATGAAATATGAGAAGACAGAGATAATAACAAAGATAGAATTGGTTATAAAAGTGAGCAAATAAGTAGAAACATTGTTTGAAAGGCAAGAGATAATTTGAGATATGATCTTGTCCTATTTTACTGTTTATCTGCCTTCCAATCTTAGACTCCTTAAGGGAACACAAGGCTAAATCAACGCTGATTTCTTTATGTGCTTATTTTTGCCTCAGTTTTACTGTCAGGAAAGAATAGGAAGGACTATTGAGCAAGCATCCCTTTATCATATCTTCTCTGGTGAATCCCAGAATCCAAATTTCTCTAAATAAACTACTACCTTAATTTTTTATTTTCCTCTCATACCAATAATGCTCAATTTTTCAAATTATCCAAAATTTGCAATTATTTCTAGGGCTTTTCCAGACTTCTACTTTGCGGGATGCTGGTAATGTAGAGGAGGAAGGAAGGAAGGAAGGAAGGAAGGAAGGAAGGAAGGAAGGAAGGAAGGAAGGAAGGAATCATAACACCTAAAGACAGATGACAGTAAAGTTGTATATTTACCAGAAAAGTGAAAAGTCCGACTAGACAGGGTGGGTGTAAGAAGTCTATGTGCTTGACCTCTGTCCATGCAAATTTGATCTCACAGGCTTTGAAAATGCATTATAAAGATTGTTGGTGTAATATTTACATGCATATATACTTCTTTTTTTTATTGCAATCCTATGTCACAGTTGTCATCTCAGGCCTTACTGTTTTTATATGGCTCGAAAGATCCCTGAGGTCAATGGGAGTCTTTAGATAGATAAAATCAGAAGATGATAACTGCATCAGAATACATATACATAGATTAGAGGAGCTCGTGACTATTAAATATCAAATGCGCTATGACTATGAATAGCAATCAATTCTATGTAAGACATTATTTATAAATATATTTGGTAGGAGTGTCATCCATTCAGAAAGTCACTTTTTCCCTGGATTAACACCCATGGTTCAGTCATTCCAATTATAGTATCTAAAAACTTCCTAATCTACTGATGTAAACTGTCAGGATGGGTTGTTACTTCAAATTTAGGAACTAATCATACTGATGTAATGTGTGTCTACACATGAGAGATGATGATCAAATCCTGTGTGTGTGTGATACCACTAACAACGGATGGCTTAGGAGTCTAAAACCAGTATGACTGCAATGATCCCTCCTCATAAGGCAATTTGGCAATAAAATCTAGAGTTCAAGAGTGGTTTAATTTTCTTAAAAATAAAAAAAAATAGTGCAAATAAGAGTTTACAACAAACAAATGATGTCAAAGTTTTACAAAGAAAACTGAAGCTCAAGGACAGCAATAGGAAATTGCATAATTTTGTAGAGGTATTGCAAATAAAAAAAAATATCAGACTATTCTGGAAGGACCAACAATATGGATAAGAAAATGGTTTATCAACCATTATTCTTTCACCACTGGGCTTTTCAGTAGGATTGCCAACAAAATAAGGTCTGCCACAGAGATACTTTGTGATGTTGTTTCCCCACTGAGAAAAGGACAAAATAATGTTACACTACATGTCAAAAAACCAACTTGCTTTTGAAATATATGGGGCATATTTGAAATATTCTCCCTCCTACATTTCCAACAAACATTATCAAAGCATTTTCATTTTCATGTAGGCAGTCTCAAAGCCATAGTTTCTCTGCTTATTTAGACTAGTATTTTGTGAGTTTCGTTTGGAAGATGCTCTTCTGTTGTCTTTCCACAAAAATCATGATACAAAGCACAGAGCAAGAAGAGCTTGTTGACCATCCAAGGCTTTTGTTAGACATATCCAGATGTGGAAAGGGAGAAGCAGATGTAGATCCCACTGAAGTTAATTTTGGTCTCATCCTATGTCCTAAATATGCAGCAGTAAACTGAAATGGTGAAGAAGGAAACAACTTGCTTAGAGGTGAAAAAAGAATATGTAAGAAGATTGTGAGTAAAACCAAATCTTTAGTGTTTTAGTCTTGTTTTACTGCAAAATCCTCCTTTTAGTTGTTTGTTTTGTTGTTTTTTTTTTTCTTTAATGCCTGTACAGTATTCCAGGTGCTGTGTTATCTAATTTCTATTAGAATGTCACTCACAGAAATAAAAGTGCAGTCTTTTTATCATTGCTTACATTACAGAAAAAAAAATTATAAGTGGTATCAGGTGATCCCTAAATAATTTAAAACTCAAAAGTGCTATTTGGTTCAGTAGACTTGTGTTGACTTAGGGCTTCTGGAGATCTAGTCAAAACACTATGTGGACATAAAAAATATGCTTTTAGTTAAAGCAACAGTTGTAGTTATATAATTCAGTTATTGTAGTTGATAAGGAAATGAGCACCTGCAACAGAACAAAAGATTTTTTCTCTCTTATTAAGAAAGAAAATCCAACTGTTTCTTTCCCTATGCCACTTCCCTACTCTTCCCATTTCTACCTACCCCCCCCAAAACAAAAAAAACAAACCCACAAGTATGATGGATTTGAGGTTTGAAATTTACTTGTTTATTTGTTTGCTTACAGTCTTTACATAATTTCTCTATACTTAGTAGCCATAGTGTTTATGGCTTATTCCATTGTCTTGCATCATTCCTGGCTTTGGCTGTGTGAAGTGAAAGAAGAGCAAACCTGTCTGGTCAGCTGGAGCTGCTGCCAAGACATCTGCTGAATGCTGTCTTGGGATTGTATTTCTTACTATCCCAAAGTAGAGCTATCTGGTCCTCACGTAACAGAAACTGTGAGATGCCCGTCATTTCTGAAGAGATCCAAAGTTCAAAAATAAGCTACTGTCCTACCTCTTATTGCTATGAACAGCATGTTTTCTACCATTGTCTCTCCCTACAGCACACAGTATGCAACTACTGTGTGTTCCTGAAAGCACAGAAATCTTTAAAAGCGATTAATAAAATAATGAGGATGTATTTATTGTAACATGACAGCTACATGGCTGCATCAGACACCAAGCTTTTTGGTACTGTACAATTAATATAATTTTTTAATGGCATGCCACAAGGCAAGGAAAGAACTTATTTTAGGACTTTTAATCTATGGGATAGTGTAACAGAGCTGCGCAAGAAAAAGTATGACTGAATCAGTGTGCCCTTGTTTGATCGGGTCTCATGATTTAGATACAGTATTAATTTATCCAAAAAGTAGAAATAAGGGGATATCTTTAAAGAAAATTGCAGACATAATAGTAATATAATACATGACTTATTCATCAGGCTGAAAATAAACTGTGTCCTTGGAAGTTTCACAGGAAGTCTATTTGTACAAAATTAAGCCATTTTAAGGTCTGTTGAATAGATGCTCATTTTCTTTTGAAAATTTTTATACTGATATAATTGAATACATGGTGGGTATTTATCTTAATTAAATTTTTACCAGCATGATTGTATTTATTATCAGAAATGTTGTGTATTAGAAATGACAATCAGCTTTCCTTAGGCTACTTGATATTAAAAATAATTTAGATAGAATTCAAAGATCATTATTACTTTTAATTGTGAGTGTAGAGACAATTTTATATTTTCTTAGTAAAAACAAGTAATCTCTTCTGTGAGTTATCAAGTGTGAACCTGAATGACATCTGGCAGTCATAAGAATTTCACAAACAATGACATACCCTGTTGTATTTCATGAATTGTTAGAACACATTGCCAATCATTCTTCTCTGCCAGTTTTAATCTATCAGTTGACATTTACTGGGTGCTGAAACATAGGGGCCCAGTTACCCTGTAAGCTGAGACCTTTATTCTAGATTTCTGTTCTCCTCTTCATTACAAAGAAGTTTCCCCAGTGCTAGAAGGAAAAATAAAATAACCCCCTATATTATATTTTTATATTAATGCCATGGCCTCGGTATTTAAATCCCTTCAAAGAAAGAGGCAAAAAGAAAAACAATTCAATATTTTGTCTGCTTTATCCTTAAACAACTTAATCATTTAACTTTAAATAACTAAGAGTTTTTTTGTTTTTTGGGTTTTTTTTCTGACAAAAGAGCTGAACTCTTTTGTGTAGAAAGAGCAAAATAAGGTGCCAAGAACATTCTATACCCAGTGAAAAACCTTAATGTACTTTGTCCTGAGCAAGTCGGAAGGCTGCCAGGTGGTGGCTGGGTGTCGGGCTCTGGAAAGCAGAGACAATGAGGTGGTCATTACTGCAGTGTAAGCTCAAAATCAACTTTGTCTAAACTTGACTTGTTACAGCGTAATGCATTTCTCTGGGATTTTCTTAGTTACTCCAGATATCCAAACTTTATAGAGTTCTGAGTGTTGCCTGCATTTTCTTTCTTACCCCCCACAGTCTTGACTGAAGTGACAGAAAGGTCAGAGTTGCACTGATGCACTTGCTCATGCTCTCCAGGACCCTTGAAATTTCTTAGCCTGTGTAACTGTTACTTCTCAGTGAAAATCAGCTCCTGTGATATTTCACCAATCACCAGGAATAAGTGTGTGTGTATATATATATATATATATGTAATATCTGAGTGTTTTTTTTCCTAACAGATCAACTTAGTTACATATAATGATCGTCCATCTAATTCGAACTGGAAAACCAGTAATCCATTTATGATTTCAAGTAAATGGTAACATGCAATATATATAGAAAGTTGATAACATTTATAGCTAAAATAGGAGACCATAAATCTAATAATAAACATTAAATATTAAAAAAATGAGTGAATCAGAAGATAGATTTTTTCAGTGTTCCAAATATACAATAAATTTATCATTTCCTATAAATTAAAATAATATCCTAAATTATTGCATGTAATGTAGCAATCATACTATTCTTGGTTTAGAGATTCTTGTATAGTGTATTAGAATATTTTGATACGCTCAAAATGTTCCACTACTTTATTTTTGCGCTCTGAATATTCATAAGTGTGTGTGGAAATCCAGTCACCATTTCATATACATTGAAACTACTTTTTCTACATACGTTAAAAATATTTCAAATACAATCCACCAACTTTTCAATACCAAAACTATAGTTGAAGGTATTTGGTTTTCATCCATTTCTCTCACTGAGGAAGATATATGCTGCTCTGAAGCACCATGGTAATGGTCCTGAGCCAAAACCTTCAACATCTGGAGTCATACCCAAGTCAAACTCATCCAACACACCTAAATGAAAAATTTAGGCAAAGTGAATCCCAGGTCTTATTTTTATTGTTATTTCGGTCTTGTAAACATGCAAATTTTTATTTGAATAAATTCCATTTTCCATTTAGGAACTTTTTAAAAGTAATTGGGGTGGGGACGGTGCTTGATGAGGGAATGAGAGATGTTATGTTTGGTAAATGATCTCTTGAAGATTTTGCATTCTTTTTATAATCATATTGGCCATTTACTATAATTTTATAGTAATGTTCCTAGTTTAATGATAATTTTAATAGCTATTTTTCAATTTGGACTCTGCTAGATATGTTTATCCCCTTAGATTAACTACTAATTATTCCAATGATAGGATTGCAGTTATACTGTCTATGGACACACCATATAAATTAAATTACTCATTGCTTTTGGAAAAAAAAAAACCACCCCAAGTTATTAATGTGCTCGTTTCTGAGTCATTGTTTATTTCCCTTCGTTATAAATGATTTTCGTGATTCATTTGATTATGGTAATTATCACTTTAGACTCATAAGTTTTTTATTTATGCAAGCTTTGCTGGTGATGAAGTACACTGCTACTTACAAGTCAGGTTTGATAAGTAGTAAATGCAGGATAATGAAACCAGTCAAAATATGCTTAAAGGACAGTAAAATGTGTTGTGCTTTATTCATAGAAACACCTTAGCTTGACATTACGAAACAACTGCATTGTCTCTTAAGAAGAAAGAGAAGCTCTTGGATCTAGTACTGTAGTATTTCTAGAAGAAACAAAAAAATCTTAAAAAAAATGATAGCAGCTATGCTAACACCACATCATCTTCAGCATAAAGAAGAGATTGCCCAGTTTAACACATCACTGCAGAAAGGTATTACATGGTAAGCTTCTGGACTAACCATTGGCCTTATCAGCTCTCCACTGATTCCCGAACACATTTATACCCTTTTCCCTCCCCTGCCTTCTGCTTGGCAGTGTAGCTCCAGCCAAGGCCACCGGTTTACTTTTGAGCTTACAGTCCAAATTAATTAGCCCAGCACTCCTTTTAGCTGACCTTCCTCATCAATTTCCAAAAATTTTAGCATGCCAATCTAAAATTGTAATTTCCGTACATCGGTGCCTCTACCACCTCTTTTGAATGACAAAGTTAAATCATTTATAATTCATCAAATCATTTAAATCTGTCCTGTATTCCTTTATCAGGAGCTATAGTTTAAATTTTCTCTACTGTCCTTCCTCTGGTTATTCCAAAGTACTGATTATTAATATTACACAAAGATGCACACAGAACATTTTTCCATTGCCTGTTTGAATTTGTCAATGACTAATTTAAAACATTTTTTCAAAGAATAAGTGTGTGTGTATATATATATATATATATGTAATAACAAAAAACAAAAAAAAACCCCAAAAAACAAACAAACAAAAAAACCCAAACCAAACCAAACCAAAACAAAAAAAACAACTAAAAAAACCACCAGGGTGAAAACATATCTAGAGTTAGCAGGGACTAATTTGGTCTTAAAAAGAAATAGAAAATGTAGCTTAAATTTGGAATCTAAAGTGCTTCATTTGTAAGCATAAGTCTTGTATCTAAAACCTGTTTTGGGGACTGAAAAACAAAATCTTGCTTTTAAAAACAACCTTAACATACCACAGGGATATTTTCATGAAAAGATAATAAAACAGAAATATTTTTTCCATTGGAGTTTCAGAATTATTAATTAATCCATTTACTTACTTTTTAAAAGATTTGAACTAAAATAAAATAACAACCAGGATGTCTTCATGCTAGGAAAAGCTATATTTTTATGGCCTAGTAAGTTGCAGTTGAAGTATTTTATAAATTAATGTGAGTCAAACTAATCAGTAGGGAAGTTAAATTCTTATAAAGGCAATTTGGCAAAGAGTTTACAGCTCTGGCAGCAGGGGAAAGAAAAAACAATTTTTTGTCTTCCAGTTAATTGTCTTGAGTTATGGTCTGAGTGCAGCTGACATTTATTGTTTTGCAGACCAGAAATGTGCAGTATTTATCATTACTGTTTAGATTTAAAACTATGGTTGACACCAAGTACACTACCTGAGAGACCATGGAAGCAGATAGTATCATAAAACATTCAAAGAATATATTCATGTTAGAACATGCTAGATATAACTATAATAAGATTTTTTTAAGATGGCAGTGTAAGACAATCTCAAATATAGAAGATTGATTTAGGGCTTGGTACTATACAAATAAACTCTCGTGTCTTACTTCCTAAATTGCCCCCAGATTTTGTCTTTTTTTTTTTTTTTTTTTTGGAGGCCCCGAGACCTTAGAGCTAAGATGTGCACTGCAGCTCCCACAGTTCCACAAGTCATTCTGTGCCAGGCGAACAGCAGTATTTCCCATTTACCCCATGGGTCATTCAGCTTCTCTCGCAGTGAACTAGACCAAAGCAAAATCAAAGTACCCTGCATCCTGGTGGAACAGTGAAGGCAGCTGTAATCTGCTTGCATGTGTAATACACAGCGTAAGCACTACTTTGACTGGGAGGATACGTGGCTACGGCAAAGTGGGGGCAGTAGGAAGCAGGGGATATTTGTGGCTATGGCTTCTCTCTCCCCAAGTAGCTGTTAACATATGAAGCATTTCCTGCTTCTCTGGAAATGGCTAAACATCTGCCTGACAAAGGGAATTGCAAGTGAACTCCTTTCTTGCTCTGCTTGTATGTGCAGGTTTTCTTCCTTTCTTAAACTGTCTTGATATTGGCCCACAAGTAATTTCTTGCTTTTGCTCTAAAAATTCTCCTCCACATTCTGTTGGGGGAATGAGTGAGTGAGTGACCAGGTGATGCTTAGCTGCCCTCTGTGATTAACTCACAACACCTGTGAATATCAGCTTACACATAACTCGATGAATATTGATTAATTTAATACTAATTGCTTTGATGGTGGACCATTTTAGTTTTCTTTGATCACTTGGTGGAAAAAAACAGAACAACAGCAAAACTCATAAAGTATTATTTGCATAATACAGATCTTTGTTTTTTAAGTCTGCAACCAATCTTCCTGGAGTGAACAAGTAACAAATTGCTTGGTTTGAAGAATAAAAATGTGAGAAGTCAAAATTCCTTTTCATGCTTTATCAGTAATTTTAGAAGGCAAGGCTACAAGGTAGGGAAGTTTTCATTTGATTTAGTGTGTTGTATTTGGCTATCATGAACTTCATTTTTAATTAAACATACTATAACCCTGTTGGGAAAGTTGAGCTTTAATTGCATATGAAAGTTACTGAAATAAAGTTCAGGATTTCACTCTTGATGAGGTAATAACATAGTTTTCTGGAATTTGCATATTTTTGCCATTGACCTCTCTGAAAATTACAGGAGAAACATGAGGAAAATATATTCATAATGATGCAAATAGGAGAAGTAAAGCAATTTCTACATAAAAAGTATTTTGAATTCAACAGGGGTTGTGTTAAAATAACCCCTGTTTTATCACTCTGCTGCTCTTATCCAAGGAGACTTTGGGAATCTTGTTAGATATGAACAAGTGTGATTAAATTTTGCAAATGAGGTCACTCACATTCTGCGGAGAGAGGAGGGTTAAAACTAATACGTCTAACATGTACTTTCCTCTTTTACTTGACAAATGAACTTTTAGCTTTAATTCTGAGGATAGTTCGAAGTTAGGTTAATATGTCTTAGAAAAGTCATAAATTCTCCAAAATATCTGAACTCATGTGCTTCTCCATAGCTCTGTAGGAGAAGTTGGGATATATTTTTTTTCTCTATGAACATCGATAACTTTGTATATGCATGTATATTTGAAAATATGCATCAAATGTAAATTTCTCATTCTACCATAACTTTAGTATTTTTTGTTTAAAGCAGAATATTTGAACAAATAAAATTACAGAGCTAGGTTCCATGATAATAGCAACCCCCTCCCAGTTTAATTGTATATTTCTATATTAAAAATTTCTGCTCTGTTTTGCCACAGTTTAACTTTTTAAAACATTAACTAATTAAAATTTTGTAAGATTTATGCTTCAAGAAAATTCAGTGCATTTAAACACAGATAACTCAGGCATATTAAGAAAAAGCAAGGCTGAATAAAACCAGTTATGTCTGCAATATCTATAAAGCATCAATATAGAGGGTTTTAAATAGTTTTAGCATCCTTATGCCATGAAACAAGGACTAAAAGAAAACTGGTTTTTTGAGATTAAAAAAAACCCCAACAACCTGGATTTAAAGACCATATACCAGCTACCACAAATGCAAAGAGATCCACTAGATTTTGAAAATAGTATTTTCAAACATCTCTAAAATAATAACATATTTTACTCTCCTCACTTCTTAAATGGAGAGGAGGAAAAAACAGACACAGATGAAGACCTGAAGTCATACTAAAATAACACAGAGCTGGAGAAGTAGTTCAGAAAAAAAGCTTTGCCTGCACTGGTCCTGTGCCAATTGAAATACGGATGGAATAAAAGGCAAATCAATAGCAGTTAGGATTTGGCACAGTGACGAGAGCATGCAGAGGCTAGAGAAAGAGCTGGAGAATGCAAGTTTATACCAGAACAGTGGCAGGAAGCCTCAGCAGCAGGGAATGGACATGAGAGGACAGCAGTGGTATCCAAGGATAGACTCCCACTTTTTCAGACAGGTGTAATGGAGTCTTACTCATTTACAAGAAGATCTGAAATCAATCTGGTGATACTTTGAAGCACCTGGAAACCATTTAGCTGTATGGCAACGTGCCTGACCTAGAAGCAGTGCTGAGGAACAGGGCGTAGAGAGTCAGGTTTGTCAATGTACACTTTTACACTTCTGCACTCTGTGTGACTGATCATTGGCCTGGAGCACAGGCAGAATTAATTAGACTTACTGCAAGAAACTTTGTAAGCGCAGTCCAAAAAACTCATTCTGAAAGATACCTTGCCATTCATCTCTCATTCACAGAATTAGGACATATATTTGTGATAATTTTAAAATGTCTGCAGAAACTATTACTGTCCCTTGGTCATTTGTTACTGCCCCACGACTGAAGCCTTTAAATGTCTGCTTCTGCGCACAAGTAGCTGAAACTACAAATAAACAGATAAAAGTACTGTGATTGATTTGACATTGATATGAATTCAAGTTGTGTCATACAACTGATGCATACAACTCAGCTGCAGGCACAAGAATGCTGGCAAAAAGAAGGAACTAATCTGTGGGGACAGTAACTTCTTCAATTTCTACAGTTTACTCATGAAAAGGCAACTATTTTTTACCATCAGGTCAAGTAGCTGCGACCTTTAGTGTGACAACACTACTGAAAAATCACATGATTTTGTGTTTGTTTCTGATTTAGGTTTTTTTTGTTTTTTTTTTTTCCAAAATATGCAAAAGAAAAGAAAGAAGGATTTATGACTATATACTTTATTCATCCTGCAAAGTCAAAAGCTTGAGTGAGAAAAAAGCTTCACCACCTGCTCAGCCTTTAACCACGTAGTAATAGGCAAAAGAGGATGAAGGAGCTGCACACATGTAACAGTCTCAAAGACAGCATCTAAAATAGTGGAGAGGAGTTCTAACATGTTTAAGCAATTTCAGCAATGCTATTTTTTCCAGGAGGAACCAAGTCTCATTAAGTGCACAAAGCAGAAGGATTACTGTACAGCAAGGGCTATTGCTCCCTACAGAATCTCCAGTTAATTGTTTTCCAAGATTGGAAGATATGCACCTAAGAATAGATGAGGAATTTTCATAGTTAAAGCTACTGAATAATGTTCTGATAAACTGTCTCTATATCAATTTCAAATTTTGTGGATGATGCTGTAGATTTTTAATGAGTATTTCATTCTTTGAGTGATGTAGTAGATACAGGAGGAGAATCTATATTCCTTATTTCCTGATAGCAAGTCTATTGAAAAATGAAGACTGCTATCCTGTGGCTCTCTATTCCTGCAATTTCATATTTGTAAAGAGGGGAAACATGCTCTGAATAAAAGTTAGTAGCTATGAATCATTAATACGGTAACAGTATTGTACAATAAAAAACAAACCAAACTGAACAAAACTAAAACAAAACAGCTCTGTAAAGGTAAAAATCAGGACTACCCCTTGAGCAAGGAGAGAGTAGCATGGTCATGAATATTCTGGGATTGTGTGAGCATGTTCCCTGTTAATTGATGTATCAAGTGAAGAAGGGCTCCAGAATTACATCACTACAACCAGAGGCGATACAAGAACACTTTTTTTTTTTTTAATTTATTATTTGAATTACAGATTAGCTACTTTGAAATACTCATGAGCACTAGCAAAACAAAAGGTGCAAAATGCAGATAATTCATATTACATCTATGAAGATATGATAGTAGAGACACTTCAGACATTCACACAGCTCTGAAATGCTGCCAGTCAGTGAACTTAACTATGGAATATTTCAGACCTGCTGAGAAATATTGGTAAAGTCAAGTGCATATCAAAGCATGATCAGGTAACAGGTTACAATTCCTGGTTCACTGAGGCCTTAACTCTGACTTTAAGTGCAATAGACTGCCCCTTGGAAATTCAAATTACTTAGACAAAATGAGATGCTGATGGCTAATTTTTGATCGCGCCTGATTTTATGAAGCTTGCAGGATTTCACCCTATGTATGACATTTAACAGGGAGTTGTTCTTTCTCTTTGTGATTGCTCTTTGTTCCTGCAAACTCCCTATTGGAAGCAATCCTGGAACCAACCCTCACTCTTCACTCTGAAAATTTAGTTTTTCCTTTTGATATGCATCCCACTAGAACTATAATTTAAAAGTTTTTCATGTTGTTAACAAAGTTCTTAGGATAATCAGGAATTCTTCTTTGGCATGGGAGGCTGAGTAGGCTGCTCTCCTGTTCATTACTTGTGTGGATACATTCCGCAGGACTTCCATTCCTTTACCATAATGACCTCTTTGCACACTCCACATTCTGAAAGTTCAAATAACCACAATAAGCCAAAAATATTTATCTTTAGTGGAATTGTTGTTAGGCGCCTATACAACAACTCCACTTGTATGAATTTTATTGCTCTTAATTTTTACTCTCTTTAGCTTTGGCGGTCTCCTGATTGAGTTTATAACCTGCAGTCATACAGTATAAAATTGGTGAACTTAATTTAGTTTTTGACCCTATGCTCTGTGTTTCTGTACATTGTAGAACTGTTAACTTCATGAAAACCAAAAATGCCAGTTTATTTCTTGGCTAATAACTTCAGTTATAAAAATATTAAGTAAATATTTTCTAGGTCACTCTTTTATGGGCAAATTTTTCACTTGGTTCTACTGAAGAAACAAAGAAACCAAAACAAAGAAACATAGAAACAAAACAAGCAAACACAATAGAACAAACCAAAACCTGAAGAAAAGTAAACTCCTGCATCCTATGACTGACAATTAGGGTGTGATGTGTATGGAAAGGACCTGCATGGGGCTTCATTTTGCATCACAAGAGTAAGAAAAACTGGAAGCATGAAATTAAAGATCAGAGTTAGAGAACCAGTCTCATGCTCTGTATCTCATTAAACCACTTTCAAAAATACTCAAGGGAGTGAGAAAAGTCAAGAATGCATTCTGGTATTAGAGACTATTCTTTAATATTGGCAAACTCAAATTAAGGTACATCATTCAGTGATGGTTTATATCTCCTGCACAGATAAAACAAATGCCTCCTAGTAATTTTATTTTACAGCTTCATGCCAAAAGTGAAGTTTCCCACAACTTCTATATCTCATAGTAGCAACCAAGATAACTCTGGGGATCTTAAGAGTTCAGGACAAAACCAAGCTTATTGTCAAATATCATTGGTATTTATTTTTTGTTCAGTTATTTGTGGAGACTTCTTTTTGCAATAACACTGTGTTCCAGTGCCAATTTTTTCCTTCCCCCCCAAACCAACAGGATTTATAGAAGTGTCTATACCCACGTTCAAAAACACACACACAGGGAAGAACTACTGGTTAGTTTCCTGCAAACTACAGATAGCTTAGGATACTTCAGCCCTATTGATTCTTCCTGTTTAACAAACAAATTTTGTAAAAAAATTCTTACTTTAAGAAGTTAATATTTTGTATACATCTACTTGCACAGACACACATATACACATATACAGAAATTTGTGTTTCAGAGGACCAGTTCCTTATGAACTTATGTCTTAGCGGCAGCTCAATGTTTCTTTCCCTAAGCTTTTCTTCATGCTTAAATGAATTCTTCATCTTTTTCTTCTTAATCAGATGCATGACTTTTACCTTGCTGTAAAAATAAAAGACCCTGGGTAAAATCACGTGACAAGATTTAGGCTTTTTTTGATAACACAGTATGAAGCCGAAAACACATGAGCATTTTAAATTGTTGGTTTTGTTTGTTTTGTTTTGTTTTTTTTTTCCTAGTTTTGCACTCTGAGTTTTTGAGTTGAATAGAAGTTCAAATTTGATTTTATAACGTTGGGGAGAAATCTTGATGTTTAACTCTCATTGAGTGATGGAACATATAGAAGTGACTTGTTCTGAAGATAGAAATGGGTATATATTCATATTCTGTATCTAGGAGACTTACGTAACAGCAAAAGGTCTGCATCCAAAAATCAGTACATTTTTAATTAAGCATCTGAATTAAGCAAAAAAAAAAAGCAAACCAACAAAGAGACAAATCTTCTTAAGGGGAGTGTCCCTTCAATAGATGTACAGTTCTGGCTTGAAAAAACCCAAACACAACAGTCAAACCAAAAAAAAAATCCCACACCAACCAAAGTAAAACCTTTTGAAATTTTTTTTTTTTTTCCAAAGAAGGAACAAACATGAATAACAGCACACACCAATGTAAAGGTCTTATCCCATATCCTTGGTACTCCTGAACCATCAAGCCCAAGGTCTCATTGAAATGGAACAACAAAGATTGGTTTTTGAGCTAGATTTTAAGCATATCACCTTAAAAAGTCCTCAGCAGAAACCTGGTAGAATGTAAAGAGAAACATGTCTATCTTGATAGAAATTCATTGATGAAGTACTCATTTACAGTTTTGAGCACAAACTTAAGTACTCCAGGATATAACTCCTGTTACAAATTCTCATAATCAACACTTGCATTGTTGTATTTTAAGAACATTTGAGGAAAGTGGAAAGGTGGAAATCTTATTTAACTCAGTGATGGGATGAATGTATCTCGTGAGAATGCATGGTGACACATATTTTCTTTCCCCTGGTACTTAACAATATTGGGAGTCAGTTACATTTTCTGTGGGCTTGAAATGCTGAACCTGAAACAGCCAGGCCTCTGCAGAATTGCTGAGATCTTTATCAGGATGAATATCCCAGTTAGCGGTCAGTTCAGCTGTTTCTATGGTTACAGATTAATTCAGTGGTTAGAAAGGCAACCTTCTCTATATATATTTCTTGAACTGGGAACATAAGTCAAAGTCAAATATCTTGAGGGACAGATATGTTTGTAAGGATGGATTGACTGTCATATAACAAGATTTCTTGTTACATGTTTTCTTTCATCAACATCTATGATGGTACTTAATAAGCAACTTTCACATTCAGGAAAAAACAACAAACAAAATATTTCAAATAAGGTTGAAAAGGAATAATGTAGAAGTAAGAATTAAAGAAATGGAATAATGTAGTAGTAAGCATCCGAACACCTAGAGTTTGGGAATTATTTTTAAAACAATTCTTAGAGTCTGAAGAAAACAATTAAAGATAATGACAGGATTGTGGCTTCTACATAATATTAACTACTATATAATGAGTGTTATTTGATTAAATCTCAAATAAATTAGAATTTCAGTAGCATTCTTTATTAAAGTGCATTTCTGGGTAAGATCACACTAATTTTAAACTCTGTTTTATGAATGACATTAAGGAAATCAAAGTTCAACCTCCTTATAAATATGCTTACCAAAATGTGAGTTGAAAAGCAGAGAATTGTAACACCCCTTCCAAAACCTTCACATTAAAACTTTGCATGATCTGTATGAATATGGGACTGACTATGCTGAGTATGCCTACAGAAATTCTGGAGGAAGAAAGCCCACTAGTTAATAGCCAGTGAAAAAAACCGCACAGATTATCTTAGTGTTAAGGATAGTTTTTCCCTCACCTAAACAGCCTTTAATCAAGAACCATATGCACTTTAGTCTGCCACTACTAACCATGCAGAGGTGTCTTCTGTTATGATACACTGGAGGAGGAATAATGTTCATGTCCTTCTGGATATGCATTAGTCAGAATAGACAATTAAATTTAACAGCATCAAAATATATTATCCATTCTTAATTCAGCCTAAAGTGAAACACCTTCACATAGAGAGTATTTCTGATGTTTAACAGTTTTGTCAAATGCTGATGCTACGTCTATTGGGTGGTAGATGTTGATACTCAACCTGTAGAATCTGACAAAACGCTAAAAAAAAAATTCAAGAAAGAGCAAAATTAACAGAAAAAAATGGTATTCAGAGCAAATATACATACATATACAAAAAAAGTATTGCATGAAAAAGAGATAATGTCACTTTTTAATTTTGTTATATGTTTATTAAACACATCTTTTTAACTTTAGGACCAAAATTATGTGGAAAATATAATCATAAATGGTCATGTAGAGCCCAGGGTGCTAGAGAGCAGGAAGCAGTCTAGGATACTTGGATTCTCTGCATCAGGGTAGCTGATGCATCAGATAACTGATGCACAAAATCTGAATTAATACAATAGGAATTCTTCTTATTCATCCAATTTTAAGGTAAAAGAGGGACCAGAGGGCCTATAAAACAGGGAATTACTGGCTACTCTTTTTTTGTAAGTATCTGTAAAAAAGGTTTATTAAGGTATTTCAGTATCTTATATGTAATACACATTTAATAAAAAGGATATATATGAACAATCTTATACATTTTTCAAATGTACACTGTATTAACTTTTAATACAAAAAGTGATACATGACAGAGATATAATACTTTCTGGAGCCTTATAAAAGGTATTAGCCACGAGTTGAACTGGTCTTCGTATTATGCAAAACAAATGAAAAATAGACAGATGTGTCTTGAAAAGACAGTTGGGAGCTACAGTATTATAGTTAATTGGTACTTTGGAGCCAAAGAAGGATTGTGTAAATCTGAAGTAAATAGGTTGTCTCTTATCTTATATAGGAGTGACGGTAATTAATAGTTCCATAAAAATACAGAACGATGCTCTGCATCTTTCCCACCTAGCTTCCTATGGCAAACGTTCACACGTGTCTTCATGACCTTTCTTAGAGAGTAAAATCCACTCTGCCAAAATCTCGCCTGTACTTACATGCTTAACACTCTCTATGTCCCAGATAGTTAATCCAGACTGCTGATTTTCCAGGTTTTCCAGATTTGTACTCAGATATAGTACAAGTAAAGGTACAAGACAGAAATACAATACATTTCATGGCTGTATCAAAGTGCGTGTCATGAATTCAATTGATCTTAGAATTGCATTGGGCAGATGAAAACGGGGGAAGAGGATTTGGGGAAAAAAGAGACAGAGATATGTGAAATAAAAAAGAATATAGCAGCTGTAGCATGATTGCTAAACTGCATTCCTGAAATGGTTTAGCAGAAGTAGTCTTGTATTCCGGCCTGTACAGCCCCTCATCCTAGAGCAGGAGGGGTTAAAAGTCAACATGGCCAGAGCATTCTTTGAAATGTGTTTTAAATTATAACACAGCTGGAAACACAAGAGATTTCTTGCATCCTAAATGGAAAAGAGAGATACTCATCTTAAGCAAGGTTGAATAAACTCCCGACAAGCGTTCTGTGGCTCTCATTTTTCTCTATGCAGAAGAAAGAGAACACAAGTGGCCATGTGACTAAATCTCAGTAAGGAAAACTCTGAATTGAATATCAGTGTTAAACAACAGTATCTTATTCCAGGAAAAAAAAACCTATATGCTGAACTTATTTTTATTGTAAGCTCTTTTTTTTTTTAATTTTTTTTTTAATTAAAAATATATTAAAGTGACTTTTCTGCAGCACACATAGGGACAGTAATACATACTCACTCAACAAAAAGTATTAAAAAATTTAGAACTGCTGACTCTTAACAGTTCAGACCAAGTCCTAAAAACTTCCAGGGTGTGAAGTCAACGCAACAGAAATTGGTCTTCCTAAATCCAGAAGCCATAATAAAACACCGTAGTTAGGCCAGTGTTCAAGTGTTTAAAAATCAATGAGAAATCTATTTCCCTTTTACACAAGTGATTGCCCATTTATTCTACTCTAATCAGTATAGATCTCGGACTAGAACAATAACATAACACATAAGTTTTCTGGAGCAGAGACCCTGGTGAGCAGAACTGGTGTGACAGAAGGAAAAATACTATTGATCAATTGCTTCAGTAACTATTGGTATTTTAGTTGACAACAGAAACAATGAAAAATGTGCTTTTATTGAGAGTGATTTGCAAAGTGCAGTTAAGCAATTAGAAGAAATCTGTAATTGCAGGTACTTGCACCTAGAAGAAGAATGAAGTATAAAAAAATGAGGAAAGGAAAATACTCAGAAAATCCATTCTCTATTTTTATTTGCTCACAGCTAAAATACACCCAGAGATATGTCAACAATACCTGTTTTTTTAACTGAACAAATTTCATTAGCATTAAAAGTAATGATCATTAAGGTGAGTGAGCTACGTGAAATACCAAACATTGCAAAAGTATTTATTATTATGAACCAAATTTTACCTGGCTGAATCATTAATTCAAAAAATATTAAGTTCGTACTAGTTTATAATGAAATAACTATTTACCAAAATAGTTAACCACTTTCTTCTGGTGACCACAGTGATTATTATGATTTCAAAACTTTTTTTTTTTTTCTTTTTTCTTCTTCTTCTCGATATTCTTACTTTTGAGCAATGTTAAGTTCTGGAAAAAGATATTTTCAGACATATACATATGACATACCAAAAGATTCCTGATCTAAGTGTGACTTGACACATGAAGTTACATTACAGGTTAATGTAAATATCTTTTTTACTCTAATGTGTTTATTTGCATCCCCAAATTAGAGGTAATTGTTTGGAGGAGAATATGAATGAATTAAGAAAATAGATTTCAATTTATGTATTTAAAAATTATATCAACATATTCTGTCTTAGCCTTAATATATACAGCTGGAGGGCACGTCTTAGTCGTTTCCATATAGTATCTGGAGTGACTGTATTCCCAAATACGGGTGCATTCAGGTTCCAGTGATACTGAGTCCAGACTTGATCTACAAGAGCAGATACATTGAAAAATGAACCACTTATAAACCAAATGACACCTATGTTCTTCTCGGCACCCGTTTCACTCCCTTGCAAGTAATTTTTTCCAAAATGAAGGTAATATGGTTTGAGCAATTGTTCTAACATGGACTGAAGAAGGATTACGCTATATGGCTCAAGTTTCAATCTCCCTTTCTACCTTTCCTGTAAAGATTTCAGGTTATTATACATTGAAGTCCAGACAAAGACATATTGACTTAATAGGACCACAGGGCTGAAAGAACATGTGTCTCTGAGTCCAGGGGAAGCATGACAATTTAATTGACTCTGCCTTTAAAACACAAAACAAGAAAACTCACCAAACCAAACCAAACAAAAGCAAAAATGAAAAACCTACCAGCTTTTGCTATGTGCCACTGTTGAAGATGAGGCAATGGAGCTGGTTAAATCTAATCTGACCATCAGTGGCAGATTTTACCCCAATTGTTTAGGAATGCTATGACACCCAGGCAGGATGCAAAGCTGCATACACTCTCCTGAAAGTCTGAGGATATTTCTTTCTGAACACAAAGGCTTGATCTACCTTGTAGCTGGAGCCACTTATACTTCTTCATAAGTCAATAGAACAAAATAGTAGGAGATGTCCATATTCATTGCCATTAACAAAAAAATCTAAGATTGTTATTTCCCTCTGCATGGTGAAACCTCATTAATCCTTGGAGAATAACTTAATCCTGGTTTCCTTCTCCCAGATAAAGAGGAAGAACAAGAATGAACAGGATTTCATAATTAATATTGAGCTTTCTGCTCTTTGTGGTTGATTCTCTGTTCATTTCGGGAGTTTTAACCAGTGTTTATTTCATGAAAAATTCCCCTTGGGGAAGCGGCAACCACTTTGTCACACGAAAGGCAAATATTTCTTGCCGTCACATCTTTTGCACTACTTTATTGGAGAGTTTACTTTATGGAACCCAGCTGTTTGCTTTACCAAGACCTACAGGCAAGGTGTAAAATATTATTATAATGAGGGAGAGACAGATAATAGGTACTCTGTGTAAATGAATTGATTATGGGCATGTTTGGAACCAGAATTTTAGGAGTCTGAATAGGTTTCATGAGAGTGCACTAGGACTTAGGCACCAACTCAAATTCCATAGTCTCCTGATTCTTTTTCTAGGGCTTTGATGGACCACACGCAAGGCACTACACCTTGCTGTCTCTCTGGCAGTAACATCATGTTAAGGCCATCACTGACTTTGTGCCACCACTGTAAGAACTGTAAGAACCATCGCTCTACTAATTTCTTACAGAGATTCCCAAAGTTTATTTTGTTTATCTTGAAATTGTTTATTATTGACTCTCATTCTTATCTGAGCTTATGGATAATGAATTTATTAGTGATACATTCATTTAAAATTATCTTTCAGAAGAGATCAGCATGGCAGTGAATTCAATTTGACAGTGAACATCTAGCCAATCTAGAAATCAAACAAGTCTATTTTATAGATTGCAAGAGAAGGATAGAAATACTGATGAGCCCTTTTGTACACTTGTAGTTGACTCTTTATGAATTGTGCCATCTGTTCTTTCTTAGGTGAATGATTGATTAACTGAGCAATATATGATTAGTGGCTTGCCTTGCTACTGTACTGTACAAGTTGTTCTGGAGTGTGCTCTCAACAGCCACCATCTGTGTGCCTAACAAATCAAGCAGGGTAACATCCTCTTCTGTGCCATCCATGCAACCCTTGGGGCTTCTCTCAGGTTACTGATCTCTGTAGTCTACAGGGCTGTGGTTGAACAAATCTGAGCAAAAGTAGGGAATTTTCTGTCTGATTTATTATTATCATATTATTAGTCCTTCTTTCCTCCCTCCCTCCTTCTTTCCCTCTTTCTCTTCCTCTCTCCTTGCTTCTCTCTTATTGTCCCCTCCCTGTAAACCAGAACATTTTCCTTTAACCTTTTCCGCTGAGATTATAAATTGTTTTTGTTGTTATCATTATTATTATTATAATTTCAGTATCCAGGAACAGATATTCCAACAGGGAAAATTTCACTTGATACTTGAGCTTTGAAAAAAGTATTGAAATCATATGAGAGAGATTAGAAAACTTTACCTATAACTTCAGAATCACAGCATGGTTGATGAAAGAACTCCAGAAGAAGGGAGCTCTGGAATTCATCTTGTCCAACCCACCTCCTCAAACAAAATCTCATAGGCCCTGTTTCCCAGGACCACATTTGGGTCCTTTTGAGTATCTCCACAACCTCCCTGGGAAAGCAATGCCAGAGCTCAGTCACTCTCACAATAAAGCAGTGCTTCCCGATATTCAGAGAGAACCTTCTGCACAACAGTTTGTGCCCGTTGTCTCTTCTCTGCCACTGGGAACTCCTGAAAGGAACCTGGCTCCATCCTCTTTGCACCCTCTCTTTCAGGTATTTACAAACCCTTATCAGTTCCCCCTTGACAATTCCTTTCTCCAGGCTGAACAATCTCAGGTCTCTCAGGCTTTCCTCATGGAAGAGATGCCCTTAATCATCTCTGTGGCCCTTCTTTGGACTTCACCACCATGCCCATGCTTCTTTTGTACTGAAGAGTTCAGAACTGGGCGCAGCACTCCTGGCGTGGCCTCAGCAGTGCTGACTAAAGAATCTGAGGACTCATCATACCCACATAAGCAATCCTAGAATTACAATGTTAAAATGCACAACACTTATTGCTGTTGTGATCTCCTTGAGAAAAGAAGGGTTATAGACAAGATCATGAAGTATTTTTTAATTCTCATGTTGGCTAGATAAGGTATGATCAAATGCTTAAAAAAACATAAGAAATAAAGTGAAATTTCTAGGTTAGATTTGTCAATGATCCACAACAGAACTTTTTAGATTTTGCTATTTACTTATTAAGTATGTCAAAACTAATACAATCATCATTCATTCTTAAAAATTGCTGTTTCCAGTAATGAGAATTTAATGATATTACCTGTCAGTACTTCTGTTAAAAATTAAGAAAGTTGCAGTTATTATTTTATAAGATGAAAAAAAAATGTTCAAGAGGTGTTTTTTTCTTCTATATCTACACTTCTTTTTAAAATATAATTTGAGAAAAAAAATTTAAACCTCCGCCTTTCTCTTTCTCTCATTACATTATTTTATATGTATAGTCAGAAGCCTGAGCTTAATATACAACCTATGGACTGGTCAGAGGTGAAATACGTCTTTTATTGGGAGAAGACTGGAGTATATTTAATTAAGTGTACCTCTATTGAGACAGAAGGGAAATTATATTACTGGGTCAGTTAGTTCCCAAGTGTACTTTGATTACAGCTGTAAAACGTTATATTTTTTATGTTGGCATCGGACCAATTAAAATATTGCCAGTAAAAAGCTATGAGCTAGAAAAGGAACTCTAAAAATAACATCTTGTTAGTGCACATATCTGCTTTCTGTGTAGGTTCTGCTTCAGGGTTTTACTGCTGTCAATACTGCTGACAAAAAGCTGTAAAACCACAAGCTGTGCTCTATTCTGCCTTGAGCATCATCAACAAAATTGACAGTTAACACTGATTTTAAAATCTGTATCACTGATGGGTAAAAATGTATATCAACAAATATTGAATTGCAAGACAGCCTGCAGTCCTGTCCTGAAGACAAAAGAGATGGGAGGAAAACATAAAAGACAGAGAATGAAAACTACTGTTGTATAATGCCTTGAAAATAGAATTAAGCTTTTGCCTCAATGACTTTTTTAAAGATCTTCTATGCCTGATAGTTAACAGTTCTGTCCTCCTATAAGCCAAAGTGATAAATACCATCATTTGGGAAAACAATGACCCTCTTTTCCCCGTAGCCATATTTCTTTTCTTGGCACACTGATGCACCATGAATCCCAGCTCAAAGCAGAGCAGTATGTCATTAAGTTTACATATTAATTCCTTCAAAAGACAGCTGCTAGTTTGCATACCTTTGCGACTAATTCAAAATGTCTGTCAGATGTAGGCAGCTTTACTCTCTCACCAGCAATTTCATGGATAAATGTCAGTAGGTGAGAGCCAAACTGAGCTCATGTAGCACAAATGTTTGTGTAATTTGTTCATTGTTCTTCAGTTTTACCTCTTAATCAGACTCTGGTATCTGACACAGCCCAACAGTGCACTCAGAACTTGAGGTGAGGCAGCACCAATGTGGAGATAGAGTGGGATAGCCACTCTTTTTGACCAGTGAGCTGCGCTCTGCTTAAAGCACCCCACAATACTTTTGGTCCTCTTGGCTGCCGGGGAACATCATTGGTTCATATGCAAACAAACCTCTCAGATCCCTTTATGCAGGGCTTAATTTCAGCCTCTCATCCCCAATATATACATGCACCCAGGCACAAATCATTATACTGTCCCAAGTATAGAATCCAATATTGGTTGTTGTTCAGTTTCATGTGATCGGGGTTTACCCATTACTCTGATTATCAATATCACTCTCTAAGGCGTCTCTACTCTCAAGGGAATCAATGATTCCTCCTAATTTGTTATCTTCAGCAAACTCTGTGTGACCTTACTCCTGTGTCCAGGTCATTAACAGAAACATTGAAGAGAATTTGCTCTCAAATTGAGCCCTGAGGGAGCACCAATAGCGTCTGCCTGCCATTTAGATGTTGCCTCCATTACTCCATCACTGTGAGCCCATTTTTTGAGCCAATTGTTCACCTACCATATAGTGTGCATGTTCAGCTATGTGCTGGAAACCTTTTCCATAAAGATGCTGTGAAAGATAGTATCAAAACCTTTGTTAAGATCCGAAAACCCATGCCCACTGCCTTCCCTTCATTTACTAGGGAAGTATCCTTACCATAAGCTAATAAGGTTTTGCTTCACGAAACCGTGTTGGCTTTGACCAATCACTGCATGGTCTTTCAAGGGTTTTTTATTAGCTCCCAGGATAATTTTTTTTATAATTTTACCAAGCCCAAAAGCAAGATTTTCAGGCCTATGATTAGTAGGGCCTTCTTCCTTGCCCTTTTTAAAAACTAGAAAAATGTTTGCCATCTTCCAGTCACCTGGAACTTCTCTAGGTTCCTAAGACTGTTGATGTATGACTACAGTAGGTCTTGCAATAACATCAGTGCACTATTTCATTACCCTGGGATAAATCCCATGAGGTCCCATAGACTTATGTGCATCCAGTTATAGCAGCAAACAGTGTACCAATTCAGAGTCTTTTGGGAGCTTACCACTTGTGGTCAGTCATGGACTTCCAACCCAGGGCTCACAGAGCCTCAAGGCCCATGATTGGTGTTAAAGACAGAAATGAAGAAGGCATTAAATGTTTATGCTTTATCTTCATTCATATTCCTGAAGATATCAGCCCCACCAAGAGACAAACCAGTTTACCTTTAGACCTCCTTTTGCTGTCAGTATACATAAACCTGTCATTTGTTGTCCACTAACATATTGGCCAGCTTCAACTCTTACTGAGCTTTTGCTATATGAATTCTCTTCCAATAGTGTTTAACAGTATCTCTACAGTCTCAGCGTATAACCTGACCCTGCTTCCAGAATCCATATACTTTCTTTTCCTGCCTAGGTTCTGAAGGATGTCACTGTCCAAAAACCCAGCCTTCCGTCTCTCTTGCTTGACTTTCAACATATTGGAATTGCCTACTCCTGGACTCTTAAAAGATGTTTCTTAAAAACTGACTAACATGTGTGGACCCCATTTCACTCAAAACTCAGATTTCTGTGGAAATTTACTAACTAGTACTTTAAGCAGCCTGAAGTCTACTCTCCCAAGATGCAGCATAGTAGCTCTCATTTTTTTTCTTTTTTTTTAAGTTTAGCTAAGACAGTACAGATTGAAATCCCAAGAAACTCAGCCATTGATTCTAAAAATACTGGAACAATGTCAGGTGAAAAAACCTGGTCAATAAAACATATGATTCTATCACAGGACAGTAATCATAAAGACATCAGCATGATTTGTATTTAATGTTTTCATTAACACTACCTTGCTTGTCTTACCTCAGGTATTCACACATGAAGCCAATTGGGGATTAATGGATTATTTATTTCATTAATATATCTGTGAAATTAGTTTATAGTCTTTATAGCTTTTCTCTTCCTCAGTTGTTGACTTCCCAGCACGTCTCATATAACTCCCAAAAGCGTTTCATTAATTTTCCTGTGATGATTAGTAATGCACAGTTTCTAAAGCTAGGAATGAATATTTCTCTCAATTCTACACAGTTGTAGGGGAAGTACAGCTAATTGCATTGTTCTCCTACTGTTTCAATTGCACATTAGAGAAGACCTATCTGTAGACTAACTTGAAGATACTGCAGAAATATTAAAAGAATGAAAAATCTAGGGGTATATTTCAGAAACTGGCATATGCAGCTCTGGTGATGCTTCCACTTATGATCTAATTTGAAGAAGACAAATAATAGGAATATACATTTATAACATTTCTGTAATTTGAATCCAAGTTTTAGACCCCAAAATGATAACCTAAAGAAAGATAACAGTTGTAAAAAACCAGAAGAAAGCGACAGAGAAAGAACTGAGAATCACGGTGGACAACAGGCTGTCCATGAGCCAGCAGTGCCCTTACAGCCAGGGGTCAATGGTATCCTGGGGTTCTTTAGGAAAAAAACAATGCCAGCAGGTCGAGGGAGGTGATCCTTCCTCTCTACTTAACCCTGCTGAGGCCACATCTGCGGTGCTGTGTCCAGTTCTGGGCTCTTCAGAGCAAGAGAGACATAGAGCTCCTGGAGCAGCTCTAGTGGAGAGCTACAAAGTTTATCAAGGGACTTGAGCATCCCTCTTAAAAGGACAGGCTGAGGGAGCTGGGGCTATTCAGCCTCCAGAAGAGACAACTCCAGTAGAGAGAGGGGTCCTTATTAATAATTATCTGAATGGAAGATGTCAGGAGCATGGAGCCAGGCTCTCCTTGGTGATACCAAGCAATAGGACGAGAGGCAATGGGCAGATTCTGATGCGCAGGAAGTTCTACCCAAATGCAAGGAAGAATTTCTGTACTATTCAGGTGAACGTGCACTGGAACAGGCTGCTCAGAAAGAATCCCTCACTGGGAATATTCAAGAATTGTCTGGACACAATCCCATGCCATGTACACTAGGATGACCCTGCTTGAGCAGGGAGGTTGGACTGGATGACCCACTGTGGTCCCTTCCAACCTGATCCATTCTGTGACTCTGTGTTAAAAAAGAAATAATTTTCCTGCTGTATAGAGATCAACCTGTCTGATGAGCAGCATTTTTTAATGTTGCTGGAATCAGTAATGAATGTCCGTGGCAGTTAGTGAGAGGAATTTAAACAGTGATTGATCCTTTATTTTGTTAAGAGTCTAAACACCACTACTTAACAAAGTATGTTGTCTTCTCAAGTAGGAAGGTTTTCAGCTGAAATACAGAAGTTATAAATCCAGCATTATTAAAAACATGTATTTGATAACTTTTTAAATACTTATGCCCTCCCAAAAGGGGATGCGTGAGAGGGAGCAACTTTAAATATTTGCATAGCGACTTTATAAAACGGAAAAGCCTGGTCAATTTTTAGCTAGCATAGTTAGTCTGTAAAATAATTATAAAAATATAAAATTATACAGTAAGTCATTAAGTTTCTTACTGTCATAGTCATGATTTATTCAAATATAGCTTCCAGTGGACAAATATAGCTTCCATCAACACAGGATAGGACCTTGAGTTGATAAAAAAGAGACAGAAGCTCAAGTCCTCAGTGCTAAACATGAAACAAGGTAGTAAGTTTTTAAAGGTATAAAAACCAATATAGATATTGTCATAATACATTCTGAAGGAAACCATCTTCCTGTCATTGTTTTGCCTGTTCCTAATTCTATTTCTACAGATTTCTGTACATTTACTGTGTTTTTCAAATTTAGATTCCCACAGCACCTGCAACATTAGATCTCCAGATACAACAATACATTGACTCTGTTGATTTGAGTAAGTTTCTAGTTTTAATGGAAGAAGAGAACTCAGAATATGAAGGCCCTAAATCCTTGCACTGCTGCTGGTCTCTCAAGGTAATCCTTGACAAGATACTGCAGAGTCTTTGTCTTAATGATACTCTTTGAAGAAAGGAAGTAATATTGCTTGAATCTGAAGTCACAGAATGATTTTTTCCATGTAATCATGCTGTCCTGAGGAGTGTTGGCACCTCTACCTATCTGTTTACCATCTGTGAACAGTCTATTGGTAATAAAACCAAGACAGCTACCTACATGGCAGAGTTCTAACAGGAGTTCATGAAAATGTTCTGGCATACACTAGACAAGTTAACTATTTAGAAATTCTTGGAAGATATTTATTTAGATAGAAAATGTTTTAATAATGGGTAAACTGTTGTCTTTATCTGGTAAAAAAAGTATAAATCGGTGTGTTTTATGATACAAAGAACAAATTAATGAATACTTCACTTTTCATGGCACAGTGCAAGAAAACACTTTTAACTCATCTGTAAGTGCTCTAGGATAAATACTCCAGTTGGGATATTTGAGGGAGACACCTGTATCCCATGAAAAAATATCAACTCTGACACCATCTGTTAGGCAAAGTGATTGCATCTGTAGTGAGATCAAAAGGTAGAAAAAATAATATTTTTATATCAAGTGGCTGTAGTATCAGTCAGTAAGAACCAGGAAAGGGGAAGCTATAAAGTGTCTGTCTTTCAAAAGATGCAAGGGCAGCAAAATAGCAAGGCATTATCAAGCAGTTACTCTTAGCATGTAAAGAGATAGAAAATGGGAACTACACATAAAATATACATTTAAAAGTATTGAGGGAATATTAAGAATGATTTAGAAACAACATATAAGAAAATGCAAGAATAACCACACCAAAAATGTCTAGTAAAATCCAATTTACTCCTTTCATAGGGTAGCTAAAGTAGTATTTTAAGACCACAAGCAGCAAAAGTGAATATGCCATATAAAGCTTTTGACACGTCGTCCTTCCACAGAAACATTAATAACAACCCCCTACTCACATTCATTCATGAAAGAATATATGTTATAGGTTAAAACATTTCTACAGATGGAGATGCTATATTTTATATTCCAAGAAGGCCTCTAGCTCAATCATTTGAAACATTTTTGTTAGCAACCTGATTGATGAACTAAAGACAGCACTTAGACCATTCACAGATGGTAAACATATAGGTAGAAGAGCAAACACTTTTCTGGACAGGATGAAAATAATTTTGATAGAGTGGGAGAAGATCTGAGATCAATAAGATAATATCCAATAAACACAAGTGCAGAGTCCTACACTTTAGAAGGGAACAAATATAGAATAAGGAATATCTGGCAGATAGCTGCAAGCTTGATAGGAGTCAACAACCTGATGTCTTACAAAAGGGAAAAACATTATTTTGGGTTGTTCTACTAAGACTGTCAGATGGAGAATACAGGAAATAATACTTCTACTCACTGAGAATATAATTCAAGAACAAATTGATAAATTTGGGGTTCAGGAGAAGGACGATGGTAGTTTTAAGCCATCTCAAAAATGACATTGTTTGGGAAAGAGGTTTATCTAGAAAAAAAAGAGAGTGGGATAGAAGGGTAACAGTATGATATGTTAAAAAGGATGTTGTAAAAATGCCAGTTTTACATTATTTTCCTGGGTCCACCAATGACAACGAAAAGTCATCAGTAGTCTTCATTACAGCAAACCTTACATTGAAGATTGAGAAAATCTTTCTAATTATATTAATGGAAAACACTGCAGCAGCATGCCTGAGGAGATGTAATCTCACTAAATTTTGAAGACTAGGAATAGACAATACTCAGCCTGTAGCCAAAGGATAGAGTAGCTCTGCTAGATTTCAAGCTCTGTTTATTAAACAACTCTCTACTACTATATAAAGTAATAAAATATAGAACAAAAATTACTTCACTTGTATGATTTCCTGGAATAAAAATGTATATCATTATGTAAAATATTTACAAAAATGTGAAATAGTAATATATTATTTGGGCGTACGCTGAGTTATGCAACCTAGGTGCATGCAGAAATAGATGTTTAAGTAAAAGGCTGCAAAGGAACTGCTGTGGGTTTTTTGCAAGATGTTGTTTTATACAGTTTGATACAGTAACCAGTTGAAACAGTATTGTCATAATCCAGTAGAAATTGTAATGATTTTTATGTAGATTTAAGTTTGTACTCCTCTTTCGTTTATTTTAAAATACCGGGTTTTTTTACTTAACATGTTTTCTTAAGGAACCAGTATTAAATAAATCATTAATACTTTGAAATGTATTTAGTGTTCGCTGTCATTTTCTTTTATGCGTTATAAGACACAAAGATGAAAAATTCATTATAACATACACTAGGAAATTGGATTTCAAATTGAGACAAATTATATGCAAATAATGGATCAAAATTCAAACAAAAAGAGCAATTATGAATTTAGTAAAATATTTTTTTAAAAAGGACAAAAAGGATGGGGAAAAAACTGATAACAAATAGAAAAACTGTGCTTTGATGTATGAAAAAAATGGATTAGTCCTTTAAGTGTCAAGCCTTTTGTAGAAACAACATTATTAGCTCTATCTTTTAATAATAATGTCAGGCTGTAATATCTACAACTTTGATTTTTAGAAACAAATTAATTTGCAATCAACATTGACTCTGATTATAACAAGTGGTATAACATGCTAAAGGCATATTTTGATCCTGGGAATGATAATCATTGCTAGCACTGTGAGAAGGAGGAGGAGCCCTAGGTGTACGCATGTTAAAGAACAACCATGCAGATTAATATGGAGTGAGTCAGATATAATGAGTTCTCAAGCTCCACATAATAGCTCTGTACCTGCTTGTTCTGCTCTAGCAGGTGTCTTTGACAGTAAGAATTATTAGAACACAGAGCAAGTGCTTCAAGGGTCACGAGCTATTTTGCCCATTCATAGGCTTCAGAAAGCCAATACTTGGTCGTTAGTAGCTACACATCCCTAAAAGCCATAATAAAAGTCTGTCCCAAGTCTACAAGAAATATAATTATGAAACTTTTGCCACATCTCTTCTTTCACACAAACTCTGCTGTTATGTAGAACCTGTATAAAAGGAAATACCCCCCCCAGAATTAAAAGTCAGTACTAAAGTATCCTTTGTAATAGTACTTTCACGAGTTCCCAGAAATGGGACTCTGGAAAGCAATTATGGATCATTTATGTATGGATTTACTGTGAATGTATTTTGTGTTGTTCTTGTAGCTTGGTTGGTTTTGGCATGTTGGGGTTTTTTTCGTTGTTTTTTTGGGGGGTGGGTTTGTTGGGTTTTTTGGGGGGGCGGCGGTAGTTTGGTTCTTATTGGTTTTTTGTTGGCTTTTTGGGGTTTTGTTTTGGTTTGGTTTTTTTTGTTTTGTTTTTTTTAATTATTATTTTTTTAAAATACAGATTTCAGTGAACAGTCGAGTTGGAAGTGCTGCATTTTGGGTGTAACCTAAAGAACACATATGACCAAATGGTGTCTGGAATCCTAGGCGTGGAAAGATATTTCATTTATCTATAAACTTCCATTAAAGTGAGAAAACCCTTTAGAGAAAAAAAAATATCCAGATATGCTGCCTTATACATAAATAATTCACACACTACATTTAAATTTATTGTGAGGTAACCTCATCTTTTGGAAAGACAAATGGTCCTTTGAGTTTATACAGAAAATTAAAATGAAGCTTGGAGTGTTGGCAGGGATTGTTTATTTGATTCAATGCCTAAAATTGTAATAGGTTTTTAGTACAATGCCCAGTAACGTCTAACAATACTTTTCATACTTTCTTCTAAAACTTTTCTTTATACTGTATGCAAATTCACTTGCATCAGGATATTTAGTGGGATAAACAAGCTACAGTTTATATGTTAGAGTAAGCAATATTTAGCATTCTCAGTGAGTCACAAAGCAGATGGGTGCTTTTTATGTTTTCACAGGAGAGCACAAAAGAAAAAGAATTAAATGTCCTAAACAAAGTAATTCAGTGCTCATAGTTTTGATTGCCTTAAAATGTTACAATTTTTATTATATTAAAATTATTGCATGAGTTACGGCCATAGCAAGCAGAGAAAAAAAAATTAAAATATAAAGATGTTAAAATAGAACAGCTTTGGTTCTGAGAAAGTAAGGGTCTGATAAAAAAAAAACAAACCTCACAATGTTAGAAGTTTTAAGTTGTATAAAATGCTGCAGAAGTTCACAGAAGATTTTTGAAGGTGTTTTAGTAAATACCCTCTAAATACAGTATGGCATACTGGCCACCAGCTTTCCACCTCAAAGTGTAATCTCTTCTTAAAGAGGACGAAATTATTCAATGTGTGTAAGTTGTTACAACTGTTTTGCTAAGTTCTGGAGCCCTTTCATTCTGTCAACACTTTTGAAAAGAACGAGTTTATTGTTCTAAAGTACATTGCATACAGCTGTATAGCGCTTCACGTGTGATGACTTTTGTTTATGAAAGAGTTTGATTTAATTGGCAAAATAATATTTTTCATTCACCTAGACTCAGTTTTCTTCTGTTTGATCCAGAATAGCACAAAGCAATAAAGCTGGCAGTTGTTTCTCTGCAATATGTTAGAAATTCTTCAGAAAGCTGACTGACTGAGCATACAAAAGATTCACAAGAGAGGAAAAAAAGGCTCTCTGTGGTTCGCATAAAAATTTGGACATTATTTTCTTTATTTAGATCCATGTTAAAAACAAACAAACAAACCAACATTTGGTTCTTCAGTATTTTAGAAATTAATTTGATACTGAACATTTGATACTACTAATTAATTTTATACTAAACATTATTGCTTGCTAACTTTTCTAGTGCTTTTCAGTAAAAATTTATAAGTAAATACGAGACATGCCTCATGAAATTATCACTATAAAACAGTATTAGGGTATTGCAGTGTAAGGATGAATTAAGACCATTTTAGCAGAATAGAAGAGGTGTAATTCAAAAGGACACAATGAAACACTTTTGACAAAAATACCTAAGATTCAAGCATAAGAACTAAAAGAAAATGTACTGTGATTAAAATTTCAGATAACTGTTGAGCCTAATTCTGATGAGGAACATGACATTTCTTTTATATTAAAAGTATGGCAAAATTTGCTTATATGGTTTAATGTATTCTCTTGCATGTAACTAAAATATTGAGAACATAATAACTGAACCCTGTTGCATTGTGCCAGGCAAGGAACTACAGTGAAGCTGTTAGGTCTGAGACTGAAGTATGACCTTTGGAATTGTATTCAGATCCTTACTTTTTTCCTTCTGTGCCTTTGTTGAATAAATGAATAAATCTGCCACCCATTGTCAATGGGATCTACTGATAGAAAACTCTTTGATTACCTGTGACAAACTCTTTCATCAGCTGCTGATAACCAAGTTTAAATACTGACTTGGCCAAAGGTCGATAAGGTCGATAAGGTCGATAAGGATTATCAACCTTTCCCCGGACAAAAGCAAGATCTTAATTAGAGGTTCATGGTTTTTTCAAAACTAGTTTCTTTTATATATTGATATAACTGTAAAAAAAAAACAATAATGAGTGGGATCAAGTGTTAACATATGTAGTTAACTACCACCAGACTGGAAGACCAATGATATTTTTTCAATTTTTCTGGGGCTTTTCAATGTGAACTGCTTTAAAGTGGATTAGATTATCATAGTTTTTCTGAAGACTAGGCCCTATTAAGATGATTGAAGTTAAGAATTCCAAATGAAAATTAAGGTAAAATAATTAATGGTAGTAAGAAACATTAGTTTCACCCACCAGTTATCTAATTTTTCGAATAATTCCTGAAGACTTTACTGGTGGCAAGAGTCTGGAGACTTCAATAATATACTATTTTCACAGTAAAAAATCCCAGCCTTAAAATAAGCTAGCAGAACCAAGATAAATAAAAGGATTTTTAAATTAGTACAAGTGCAGACCTTACACTTGGCCTTGTTGAACTTCACGAATTTTGGACGGACTCACTTTTCAAACGTGCCAAGGTCTGTCTGGAAGGCATCCCTTTCCTCCAGTGTGTCAATTGCATAACACGTCATGGTGTCATCATCACACTTGCTGAGGGTGCACTGAATCCCACTGACCATGCCACCAACAAATATTTTAAACAATGCTGGTCCCAATAAGGACCCCTGAGGAACACCACTCATCACTGATCTCCTGGACATTGAGATGCTGACCGCAATTCTTTGTATGTGACAAACCAGCTGGTTCTTTATCCACCAAGATAACCCATCAAACCCATGTCCCTCCAGTTTAGACTCAAGGATGCTGAAACGTTTAACAGTTGTGGAAAGGAGGAGGAATTATTTTAATGTGAAAATATTTACATTTATTTTGGTAATTTTGAATAATCGTTTTACAGAAACTGCCTTAGGGCTCCCCTTGTGTTATGCCTGTCTGTGCAGAAAACAGAAAGTGAAAAAAATAAGTCTTTAAAACACAGGAACTAAAAGCAAAATAATTATGAATTCCAAATCACCACATTGGCCTTGAATTTTTTCTTAAGGCAGCACTTAAGGAGAAAATCCTACTTCACCTATTCTACCAAAGAAAGCACAACTGATGTTATTATTAGAGAAACTCAGGGGAAAAAAAAAACAAACAAAACAAAACAAAAAAACAAAACAAAACAAAAAAAAAACACCCACAAAAACAAAAACAACCCCAAAAAAACCCAAAAACAAACAAAAAAAAACCCTACTATTTTGCCACATATGGGTGATTCAGAAAGAAAATCAGGAAACAGTTATTTGAGCCAAGGACAAATTAGAAATAAGGAATTTAATGACTTTCTGTTCTACTTCATGGAAAATGAACTTTGAAAACAAAACTTGTGTCATTTGGAAATAGTATTAGGATTCCTTCTTAACATTTCCCTAAAGGTCTTTAAATCTTTTGAAAAATACCACCTCCCATCCACAATCCAATTTTGAAGCAATGCATTAAAAAGCACACATTATGTTTTGAAAGTTAAGGAGATAGACAGCTCGTTGAGACACTGACAGTCATCATCTTCTGTACACCAGGACCAGATTCAGATACACTGCCAGCCACAGCTGACTAATAAATGCACCATAACTGTCCTAGTGTGCTGCCCAGGGAAGAAACTGCACTGGCAGAAATTGGGAGCACCTTCCTTCCCTAGCATCACTATAATTTAATAAAAACAGTGTAACATTGACCCTTAACAAGATCAAGTCCAAAGAGATGAGGAAAAGAAAATAAATTCTCACTTAAAACACATGCATTCTTAAAATAAAAACCAAGTTCTGCTTCTGTGTCTCCACAAGTTAATGCCATGTGATCTCAAGAATCTGAAAGGCTGTTATAAAAAATAAATAAATAAAAGAGGTTTAAAAGGCCACTTAAGGGAATTAAAACCTTAAAATATTACATGTATCTTGGAGACTTCTTAGGGAAGCTGTATTAGAAGCACAGAACAAATCTATACTCCTCATAAAAGTCCTGAGAAAATAAGCAAGCCTGGTTAAAAGGCAGGGGCACTGGGAGTTATTTGAAAGCAGTGTTCAAAGAAATGGGATCATGTTGAAATGAAGAAAATAGAAGAAAAGTAATATCTGGAAAGTTAAAAAAAAACTCCATAAACCTGGGTGAAAGAAGAGCTTGAGGAAGAACAAGCAAAATTCATAAAAATTAATAAATCTTTCTTCAAATACTTCAGGAGGAAGAACTCTGAGAGACTTCAAATCCCACAGATTATAGAGCTACAAAAGGAGCCTTCAGGAAAAGTAAAGTCACAGAATAAAGCTGAAGAGACACTTTGTGGCTATGTTCACTGTTGAAGAACATGTACCAATTTTGCCACCAGAACACCCCACCCACCCTTTTTTCCCTTTC
>VZTG01005249.1:679425-745522 GCA_013397845.1 Melanocharis versteri | reverse complement strand
TTTTTTTTTTTTTAATTGGAAAAGGATTTCAGAAGATTTGCTTCAACTTGAGCTCCCCTAGGAGAAGTTTCTGGAAAAAAAAGGCAGTAATGAGAGACCAGAAGCAGATAATTTTCATCTAAGGCCTTAGAGATTTGATGGTAAAACATCTGAACAGATGTGATGTACAATCTCTCCGTCAAAACCCATGAGGTACATGAGAACCTGAAGGGTAGTGCGGGGATTTATTTAACCACAAATGCTTGCAGGCTCACAGATTATTCAAAGGAGGTACTATTCTTGTTTTCCCTGTTATTATAATCTTTTCTATGCATCTCCTTTTGATGGTAGCAGCAGATGAAAAGGACATTTGATCCCATTTCAGTACCTCTTCTCTTCCATGCTTAGGTTATGATGGGAATGAGAGTTTAAGTATTATTGAAATGTGAGTAAGGCACCTAAATGCCATGCTAAGGTACCCCTTACACTTGCTACAACAGCAAATAAATGCAGCACCCTGTTGGCTTTTTCTACTGCAGCAGCACCTGTTCTCTAGCATTGAACTTGTCCACTGGGAACCCCAGGACCCTTTCTACTGGGCTGCTCCCCAGATGGGTGGGTCCCAATTTCCCAGCCAGTGCATAGACCTCTTTTCTTGACCGTCACACACCAGTTTCTCTATGTGAATCCTGAAAGCCTTGTAGAAATGTACTGAAATCCTTGGAGAAATCCAAGTAGCCAATGTCCACTGCTCAGTCCTAAGAGAATCTCCAGCTTCCATAGGTCAAATAAAACTATACGGTTACCTTTAAAGTCTGAGGAACTACCTTGAATAGCCGTCGTCCAACTCTGAAACACTAATATTTAGGATACCAGGTTAAAAGAGACAGAGAAACCTCGCGTCTTCCTAAATCCAAGATGTGATTCTCCAAGTTTCCATTTAATTGTTATCTTGTAATGAAGAAATTAGAAGCCTGTGAGCACTTGAATCACTGAGATCTCAGATCCTAGTTGCAAACTCCAAAATGTAAAAAAAAATTAAATGAAAAATGTGGATCTTTAAGATTAGCAACAAGTACATTAGGTCACTTCCTAGGCCCTTATGTTCCAGAAGCACTTGATATGGTGTGAACATTACAGTGTAAACATACCACCAATCCCTTTACTACTTAAATATATAATGTTAGTAGGCAAAAATTGCATAAGCAGCATAGGGCAAATATCAGAGCAACACCTACAGAACTGCATTTGTAATGTGATAACTCCTTACATGCACCATATAAATAGACAATGTCTTAGTTAGAGTAACTCTTAGAAGGAAGATTATGTGGTTTTGAACTTAATAAGCAGAAGAAACCTGAAATGAGGACTCTCATATCTTAGATGTATCCAATGAGATCCAAAAAACTGCAGAAAAGAACAGCTTTGGTAACTCAGCATTAAATTCAAGAGCTTATAAAGCACTCTCCACCATTTTGTTTTGCTGAATATGGGAAACTCTCTGCCAGATAACTGAGATGTTTACATGTTTGCTACTCTGCAGTTCTCTCCTAGACAAGTGCAGCTTTCAAGCAACATAAGAATTACACATACACATGCATATATGTATATTATATGAATGTATGTTTCCAATTGGCAGTCTGGAAAGAAGTATAATAAAATCCTGTGAGAGGTTGGAACCTGAAAAGAGAAGAATGGATATTTTAAAACCCTAAACAGTGCAATACAATTTAAAATCCAGCATAATCTGAAAACTGACTGTGGACTTTATTTTTTATGGCACTAACAACAAAAAGTAACTACAGTTTTGGAAGCATATACATTATAAAATCAACTCTATGCTAAATTTTATAGAACTATATACATACAGAAAGTTATTCACAGCTCCAGATGTTGAGACTACTGACAGGATGTGATCCACCTGCTTCTGAGTGTGGTTTGTCTTCATAGAGTTTATGCCTAAGACTCTGGATACTGTTACAGTTGTGGCTCTTTTTCCAGCTCTGCAGAGGGTTAGAATGCATTCACAAATGCCTGTAGTACGCCACGTAGAAATAGCCATGTGAATTCCTTTAACAAATCTTCTGTAATATACTGAAATATATGTGTGTGTGTGTGTGTGTGTGTGTGTCTGTGTGTGTGTGTGTGTGAAGTAGGTAATACACTGGGACATGGGTTGGCCCAGCCAGATAATTAAAAATTACGGCCACTGGATATTTCATTTTTATAGAGACATTTATTTATTTTTATGCCAGTGTCCTTTTTTTTCGCCACTCACAGAGATTTTAATTCATATTCCTTGAGAAAAATTCTAAAAACCAGTCCTAGCCACCTGTGTATTTTAATATACTCTCAAGGATCTTGCTTCTAGGATGAGAGCTGGTTCTATGTCTCTAGGAGGTGACGAAGAGAGGTTGTGAAGTCTTCATCCTTTGAGACATTCAAAAGCCATGTGGACATGATCCTGGGTAGAAGGCTCCAGGTGACCCTGTTTGAGCAGAGAGGCTGGACCAGGAGAGGTCTTCTCTAGCCTCATCCATCCTATAATTCTGTGATTACTAACCTTGCCAAAAGTCTTCTATTTTGGTTCTGATTTGCTCAATGCCTTTTAAGAAAAGCTGGGGGCATATAAAGATCAGCAGTATTTATTTTTCATATTGTATCACTTTGTGGTAAGAGCACAGATAGCAGCAGCAAATAAACACATGTAAGTATTTAATAAATTAGTGATATCTCAATTTACTTGTCTCAGCCAGTCTTGATTTCACCTGTGATGCTCTTTTGAAAGTGGTTTTTCTGCTCCTTACTTGTCACTATTTAGAAATATGTTTCATTGCAATGCTCTTTCACATGCTTATAAGCCTCTACTATAGTGTCAGAACTCTTCTTTCTTCTTCCATGCACTGCTACTGATAGAAATTAAACTTGGTATGAAACATGCACAAAACCCAGAGTAGATACCCTTTAAAATAGAAATTGTGATTGAGAATCTTTTTGTTCTGGTTCATTTATGTGTCAAAGTCTGCTGCAAAGAGATTCCAGTCAGAATTATATTGGTAATTGTATTAAAGTTTTAATGTGTCATCCTTCACGATTAGTCTTCATTTTCATCATTAGAAAGAATCACATAATCATAATTAAGTTTTCATTCTGTTAGAATGTAGGCCAGTGTCCGAGCTAAACAGAAAGAAAGGAAGGACAAGATCTCATTACAGGTCCCACTGAGGCTGGAATATGCCCCCAGTCCGGATCATGAGTGGATCAGTATTAATCCATTTGACCTCTATCCTGGATAAATTAAAAGGGTTGCAGGCTCTGGGAGCAGAGCAGGGAGTAGCACTGCTCACTAACATTCCTTTGCAGGAATCCCTCTCCAGGAATAATAAATAGCTTAAAAAGAGAGAAAGTAGCTTTATTTACTAAGTGGAGACTTCATGTGCTAATGTGGCATAATAGGTTCAAATCTCCATTGAGGAAATGTAAATCAAGAAATTTAAAAGGAATGTCCTGATCAGATAACAGTGTGAAGGCTTGAGGTAGAAAAAATAAATCTCTTTGCTGCAATACACAGCTCTTTATTATTTAAGCCTCTTCTGAGCATTCCCCACTTCTCTGATTCCCTGATGCATGCAACAGTGAGAGCATCAGATGAAAGTAATTTCTGACAGAGACAGCTTGTATCTAAAAATATTTTACTTCTTGAGTATGATAAGTGACAGGATGAACAAAAGGATGACTTGAAAATAGTTTATCAATAATTCTTCAACAGAGACAGCTTGTATTTATAAATATTTAGCATCCTCGTTGAAATATAAACATGAATGGAAAATAAGAGTTGGACACGCAGTATCTGGAAATAAGCTAATTACCTTTATAATCAATTATATGACTGAATTACACTGCTTTTTCAATAGACATTAGCTAAATGGGTTTTGAGAAGTGATTTGCTGAATTTGTTAGTGGAAAGCATTTAGTTTATTATTTTCATCTGGACAAATTAACAGCACCTTTTTTTTCTACTATGACTCCTTCAAATGTTGAAATGCTTCAGTTTCTTTCTAAATACAAACATATGAATACTTAAGTGAAAGAAATACTACAAAAGCTAACTGGAGGTTTACAGGATTAATGTAAAATAAACTGGAGACACCCTTCTGAAAACGCTGCCAGCTGTTTTCTCCAAGTGCGGAAATCCACACCAACCTCGCAACAATTTTGTCCATTTGAATTTTAATGTCACCTACTTAGGCTTCCATGCCAATGAGGAAAACTGGTCATGCTTCCAGTTGTAATGCTTCCAGTAAGAAGACATTTGGCTGACAAGAAATAAACAAATTCTAAACCAGAGTCGTCTGGAGGGGAGGTTCCATGCAGGTTGAGGGAAGCACTGTATGCTGAGAGTCCACACCTAAGAGACAACTGTTATAGACAACATGCTATCAAACAGCTCGGAGTCTCCTACAGATTCCTTGACACAATGCATCTGCTCTCCTCAGAAAGGATTGGGTTTTTTTTTTAATATCCTTTTAATTTTTCATCAGAGAGGTTTCTGGTTATGTACACACAGAGAATTGTGATGTACACCAAATGTTTGGGAATCTTGGTTGACATTCCGTGACTGAGCTTACTGCGCGGTCTTTTTCAGATTTTGGATAAATCATCCAATGATCAGATTAGAGCAACATTCTACAAATGCACTCAAAATATTCAGTTGTGTTCTGCATGATGCTTAGAAGGAGAGCTGATACAAGTTGCTATGTGAGTTCACATGGCACGACCCACAATATAAGACCCAGAAGAACTAAAAATACTGAGAAAGGCTCTTTGCTGTTGGACCCAAGAATACCGCTCTCAAACCCAATTTACTCCTCAGCTTAATTATTTGGTTGGCTTTTACAGGGTTCGGGATAATTCGCTGATGCTAACAACATGTTATTTGGATATCAAATAATTTGTGACACGGGTTTTCATAAACCATAAATGAGACACTATAGGTGTTGCCACAGCTTGTTTGCCATGCCCCTGAATTTCAGAATAATCTAAGAAAGGCTCTGCGTGAAATGACACATACGCACAACTTCAAGTTAGAATTTACAATACCCGATTAGATACTTGAATTATCTCACAACACGGATGAAGATAATTAAGTGTTCACTATTACTATTTTAGTTTCCTGACTGGATAGACTGTAGATGTTATTCCTGTGCTGTATCTGCACCTAGAGTATACTTGGTGAAGCTAAAGCAAAAGAATTCTGTGAGCGTGCAAAAGAGTACAAAACCTCTTCCTAGAATAAAAAACCTTCCATTTTTTCTCTGAACACAGACGGCTGCTCTTTTTCAGTATATTTCAAAGAATCTCTTTCATATGAAATCACTCAGCTCCAACTGGAAGGAAAGAAGAATCTATTGCCCTTGCACAACCCGGGGCCAGATATGAGGAGTAGTCTTGGAAATGAATGTTGGGCTGTAGGTGGGTAATAAGGAAAGTGAATTCATACAGGAATCCTACAGAAGTTCTTGGGTGAATGAAATGCCTCTTCCTTTTCTCCTCTGAATTTCAGTGAAAGCTTCTTTTTAAAATTGAACAAAAAGAGAAAGAAACATAAGGCTTGCTCAAAATGTTTGCCAAAGTAGCAGAAAACTGGATTCAGCTTTTCTTCCATCACCGGTTATAAAATGCTTTAATCAACAGGGAAAAGACTAATTTGAAGAGAAAAGGTGGTCCCAAAACTCCTGTTCTCTCAGACTTGGAGAGATCTCTATTCTTTTAAAGCATCAACTATTTAAAGCATTTACTATTTAAATACTAATTGACCTTAAAAGAGAGCAGATGCTCGAGTACAGCCCATAACTGGAAGTCAATACTGCTAGGATTCAAAGCCTGCATCAAGAAATACTTAACATATAAAAGTAATGTATGCGATATAAGACCTGAAGCCTATTTCATTTATTTGTGAAGCATTCAGTCTCACTCTACTGAATCTGCATGTCAAGGCTTTTGGTAGGGGGAGGACTTTTCTGAGAAGCTGATAGAAGTTTCTCTCATGTTGCACAGAGCCAATGTCAGATGGCTCCAAGACGGATCCGCCGCTGGCCAAGGCTGAGTCCATCAGTGACAGTAGTAGCACCTCTGGGATAATAGATTTAAGAAGGGGGGGGGGAACCCTCTACAACAGCAACTGCAGCCAGAGACAGGGTGCAGAAAATATGAGAAAAACAGCCCTGCAGACACCAAGGTCAGTGAGGAGTGAGGCAGAGGAGACGCTCCAGGTGCTGGAGCAGAGATCCACCTGCAGCCTGTGGAGGACCCCACACTGGAGCAGGTGAATGTTCAGAAGAATGCTGTGACTTTGTGGCAAACCCACGCTGGAACAGGATCCTGGCAGGACCTGTGGCACCATGGAGAGAGAAGCCCACGCTGCAGCAGGTTTGCTGGAAGGACTTGAGACCCCACGAGGGACCCAGGCTGGAGCAGCTGATGAAGAGCTGCAGCCCACGGAAAGGACTTGCATTGGAGAAGCTGTTGGAGGGCTGTCTCCTGTGGGAGAGACCCTCTCTCTGCAGCAGGGGAAGAGTGTGAGAAGTCCTGCCTCTGAGGAGGAAGGAGCAGCAGAGGCAATGTGGTGAAGTGACAGGAGCCCCCATTCCTGATCCCCCTGCAGCACTGTGGGGGGAGGAGGTAGAGAAAACTAAGAGTGGAGTTCAGCCTGGGGAGAAGGGACCCAAGAGAGGAAGGAGAGTTTTTTAATATTTGGCTTTATTTCTCATCATCCTACTCTGATTCGATTGGCAATAAATTAGGTATTTACACCTCTGTTATTGAAAAAAAGGCAGTGGCAAGACCAAAAAAAGCAGAACCCAAACATTCTCCATGACATGACAATATTATGAAAGTCTTCCAACACCCAAACATATTAACGCTGGAAGAACACTTTTTATCACAGATGATCACAACTATGTAAAAAAATCTGTTTTACAGAAGGAAAGGGATAGGGATTAATGATCTTTTTTTTCCTAGAATATCTACAGACCTCCTGAGACCATTAATTTTTGATCCTTTTTGCACTTTATATTTGTCCTATGGTGCACCTTTACTTAGTATTATCTACTTTATCAGTCATTTTGCTATGCTGAAACTCTGAATATGAAAGTTTTACATCCTTTTGAAAGAGAATAATTGTGACTTCAAACAACAAAGGGGTCACTGCAGAGTCAACCCTGGTAAAACCTTTTTTCGTCCGGTGAAGAACATTCCCATCCATTGAATCCCTGGGAATAACATTGTTCTTTTATTTAAACATATCCAAATACTTTTTTTTTTTTTTCAAACTGAAGAAAACTAATATTAAGGTCAAGATCCAATCTATTCAATATAGACTACAATGAGAAAGTGTCACAGCCTTTTTCTTCATGAGAAGGGGTCACAGGAGTTTCATCTTTGCCTTTATTCTGTCACAATTCTCTTCTGAAATTCCAGGGGCTACCTGCCCTTCACACAGCTCATTACACAGCCCCTGGCTCCCTACCAGCCATTAGCAGGCCAAGAAATTCGCAAAAGGCTGCTTTGGAAGTAGTGGGCATGGATATTTTGACCATCTCTGCTGTCTTTCATCTAAATATCTTAGAATGCTTGAACATTAAAAAAAAAAAAAAATTCCTAAACGTCCAAATTGCCCAAAATTGTCTGTGAGAGAAAACGCTCTGCCACTTTCCAAAAAGGTGGCAAAACTGTTTAATAACCACTGTCCTACAGACAGTCATATATATGCGTTGTCCCAGTGAAATAGTTCATTTCAATTCGACTAATACTAAGTGTAAAAAAACGCACTGATAGGTTTGAAAAAGCAGCCACTGCTGTTCTGCCACTTGTCCAACCTCCGGATGACATGGAAATGTGTAAACAGGAGCTCTTTGTTAATTAAAAGCCTACATGGCCGTCCTCCAAAAAAGAAAAAAAATTTGAAAAACCTGAGCCACAACCAAAATCAAATAAAATATACAAAGCCAAACAAAAAACCCACAAACAACCACAAACTAGACTAGAAAAATCCCCTAAAAATAAAGATCTCTGTTAAACCAGCATAGGTTTGTGAAGTATTACAGTTGTCTCAGTACTGTAGTTACAGCAGTTAATATCTAAAATGTACTGCAAATGGTAATATATTGCAGAAAGAATTAATTTGTTTACAGGATTTAATTAAAAAAATACAATTAAATCTGAATTTGCTGATTCAGAGAGCCTGAAATGTTTAATTTAATATACTTTGAGATCAATGAACTGCTGGCCAGGACTTGATGCAGACCGAGCAGATCTTGAGAGCGCCAAGTTCCTGCCTCTCAGGGAAACACCTCGACTGGTGACCTTCAGAGCAGCCACCTATTTACCTCTGAATGCACAGGAGCCCTTTGCCGGACAAGTCTGGTTTGGAGACAGTGCTCAGCCACACTGTCCTAATTGTTCCAGCTCTTTAATTCACAGTGGCAGCCCCAGGAGCTGGGGAGCAAAGTGCTGTTTAGCTCGTCACAGGAGGGAACACCAAAATCTTAATGCCACGAACTCTGGCTGAAGTCTGGACTGCAATATCTTCTGTCTTTGCAGAGCTATCAGTGAGTCTGTGCCTACACTGCTTAATAAACCAGGCAAGCTCCATCAGAGCTCTGCCGTCTGCCTGCCTCACTCCATCACTCGCATTCTGCCCAGCACGATCTTGCACCAAACCAGCACGTGACCACCGGAATAGTACAGACCACTGGCTGCTCCCAGCACACAGGGGAGTGAAACTCCATGATGAAGATGTGCCTGTGTGTGTATACATATGAATGAGAGAAAGGGAGCTTGTAGCTACTATTATGGGACTAATTCATTCCAAATACCTTAAGAAAGATCCAGAAACAAGCATAATGTATTTTGAACGGTCCAGATTACACCATGTGGCCCAGAGCCAAATAACAGATCTTGCTTCTGCTTTATTCAAAAGTACAGGTGTGGTCTTAAAGAGAGTTCTGTGGTTCAGAAGGATCTGTCACAGCAGGGCTACCTGTGCTCTCTTGGAGCTCATATAATAACAATCGTAATCCACATAGATTTCACTGATGGTATTTATCATGGAACAGATACAGAATCTAATGCCATCCAGAGATATTTTGTATGAGAGTTATTTCGTTTAAAAAAAGACACCAGTTAGCCCCAAGATGACATTCATTGAGAAAGGGAGCCTCAGGCTGGTCCTAGTGGGTCTGAGAAAAGTACTCCCAGAAATTTCTCATAAAAGGAATTTGCTGGTTTGAAATTTGGGGTTTTTTTGGTTTTTTTTTCTGTTTGTTCTGTTGTTCTGAAAACTGTTCTGAATTTGTTCTGAAGAAACACATTGGACACTAGACTAAGCACACCTACAGACAGTACCTATCATGATTCCAGGTGGGAGTAATATTTTTCCCCTACAAAACTTTCAACACAAACCATTTAAAACAGATGAAAAGAGAGGACTAAACCTGCAGTGGGAGATGTGAGTCACAGAGAGGAAACATTTGCATTTAAAAGAAGCAGGCAGTTTAGTCTTTCCCAATTAGGGGCTAAAACAAGCTGATGCCAGCCAGTTCTGAGTTGCAGTGACTATCCTGAGTTCAATGATGGGATAACTCAAAAACTGAGTCATCATCTCTTCAAGGTTATCTACAACCTCAGAAACTGCATTCAGAGTGAAGCACACTAGAGCAGTCTAGAAAGCTGTTTAATAGTGCTGGCAAAATTTACGCTTTAGTCGCTCCACTAAACTTTCTCTTCCAAGTCATCCAGCACCTGTGTTTGGTATCTTCAGTTTTCAGAAGATTCATATTTCCTTATTCAATTGTTTAAAATATCCTGGTTAACTGTGTATGCATGAAACCAGCAAATTAAAGTCTACTGGGTCCAGACTGCAAAGGGTTAGCCAGGAAATGAAATGCAAAAAAAGCTTTCCAGCAAAACTCTGTCATCCCCCAGAGAAGAGATCTTATTTCACATTTTCAAACAAATAATAGTTTTTTCCCAAGAAACAAGAATACTTGAAAATTTCAGCTCAGTGAAATGTTGAAAACTCCTGGATTTGGTTTAATTCAAATCCAAATCAAATTTCTACTAAAACAAAACTAAATCCTGATAAATGAGAATTCCCACTTTAGTTAGCTAAAACCAAAACAGCAGCACAGAATCACAGAAATATAGAAAGTAGGAAACAGAATAGTATTGCAACAGTTTCTGCATACCTGAATAACTCTATGTATCTAAACCTCTTCAGAAAGTATTTTCCACATATATATATAGTATTTATCGTACCATATTCTAATGTGAATAACATACCCTTTTTCATCCAGTCAAATTTATGATGCCACGGGAGATTGCACCATGAAATCACCATATACCTCCACGATAACTTCAGTCACCATGTTTTCCTAGTTTCTCTAAATGGCTGTTTCCATAGTCATTGATAAATAAAAGTATAATTGAGCCTTGCTTAAAAGTTAATTTTCATGTAAGGGAAAGTGTGTTAACATCTCATTATTATCAATGCAGAAAGCTTGTAAACATAACATTAAGCCCAATGCTAAAAAAAATTTGCAAGTTTCAGATCTTGAGAAAAAAAAAACCCTCACTCGAAGATATCTACAAGAGAGAGTACTGTGATTAACTCTATTTATTTCAATAAATGGAGATTATACAGTGACCTTTACTTTAGCTGCCTTGGTTTCTCCATTTTTAATCATTATGCAAGATTTGGTAGGATTTGTTGCTGACACTCTGCTCCTCAGGGGACAATTAGCAGAGAAGTGAATTCACTAGAAAGGCAGCAGATCTTTTCACTTTGCTACCTAAAATGACAGGAAAGAGCCCAACTTTGCTGGACTGTCATAATGTTCATCTGTGGCTGGATCTGAGAGAAGCCAGACAATTCAACGCACCACACAATACATAAATCTCATAAATCTCTCTGGATTAAACATTGGTGATAAAGAATGTTAATGATATATAAAATGTGTTCTGTGGTGCTGCAATTAAAAGTTTCACTGCACAATAAAGTAAAAACTTTACTGTTTTCATTCTGAAGTAGTAATGTTAGTCTCTTCACCTTACCCTGAAACTTAGCATCTTTTTCTTTTCTTGAAGTACTACTAATATTAAGAGTTTGCACAAAGGGATACGTTAAATATTTTTGTGGTTTTGAGCTTTACATTTAATTCCTGCCGCCTTATCCCATGCAGGCAAACAGACTCATCTCATGTCTATTGCAAAGACCTCTGGCTGACACATGCCCTGTATACTGTGTTAGGTTTATGTAGGTCGTTTACACCTTGCTAGAAGTGCAACTCCAAATTCTTGGTGTCCGCATACCTAAAACATACAGCCATCATTCCAGTTCCATTAGTGTTATTCTATTTCTATCACTCTCTACGCACTTAATATGCATTTGCTGTCTTCTACAGACTATAAAGCGAACAAAAATTCAGATGGTTTAGCGTCTCCAAAGAAAATAAGTATCTGATTATTTATGAGTAATATGTTATTCAGTAGAAAAGGTCAAGAAACAAATCTAAAGAACTTACATGTCTCAGGGCTTTAAACACTTTACCGTGCTTGAGATGCACAGTCCCAGGAACAATTTGGGAAGAAGATAACTAGTCATGTTACCTTTCATTTTGTCCCATTCCTGCCAGGAACAATCAGGGATTCTTTTAGAACTATGAATATTAGGAGAATATTTGATCAGGAAGAGAGGCAGATTGCATAGGGTGGCACAGAGAACTATAAGAATGAGCGTGGTGTCCAAAAAAACCCCAAATACAAAACAAACACCTCAGAGAAATTAAAGTATGTTTTTTAGTTTAGCACACAGTGTCATAGAGAAGTGTATAAAAGCCAGCACCCCCAAAAACTTGAGGGTATTTTGGTGATTCAGACATATTTATTTAGAGTAGAAAGAGAGCAAAAGGAAAATAAACCTGCAACCTTTCAATTTTTCTCTCAATAGGGAAAAGAAGGTCTGTTAATTAGAGTTCCTTAGGTACTTTGGGGCAAACAATTTGTGTGGTGAAAACTTGACATAACTATGAAACCACGTGGAAATAAATGAAGCAGTATACAACAAAAGAATTCTAAAATTCCTAAATAAATGCATTTAAAGATAAAAAGACAGTGGTAAATATAAAGAAGGTTATATAAACATAAGTCAGTATATCTGTAAGAAGGAGAAAAAATTTAAACAAGTAGTTTTTCAAACAAAGTAGGACTTCATGAGACAGTCTTGTTGCATAATTTTTTTTAAAAAATCTTTTTATTACTACCAGAATAAGCAACCATGATCTGTTATGATTAATTTTTTTTACTGGACTTACTTAAAATTTATATTTTGAAGCTTTGTGCATGAGGATTTAAGTGATGCTGTATTAAGTATTAATGCTGAGTCTGAATTAAGGGGATAATTATAATTTTAAAAATATGGAAAATGCTCACCTACAGGTATATTTCTTACTAACTGTGTGTTTACCCCCACAGAGATGTGAGATTTTTGCTTCTATTAACAGTTGGATTTTACCTGTGAGACCATATAATTGCTTCAAACATTTTTGACATGAAAATTAACATGAAAATTTTCAAATGCCTAGTGGATGTTGCTGTTGTAAAGCAACATCCCGTGCGTGGAATTACAAGACCTGTTAAAAGGTACTGCTACAAAATAGATACTGTGCACAGTAGTTGCAAAGACAATATATATTTTCATAGCTCCTTAATATACAAGTCAAGAAATGTCTTGAAATATTCTCTTAATACAAATATTTAGTTCTGTGTTTTAGGGCTACAAGAACCCATTTATAAATTGACTGAAGACAAAGGAGAGTCTCCTAAAATGAATGGTAATAGGATTGGTAAATCTGACCTGTCAAAACACACTCCTCAACATGCATCTTACATCTGCACATGCTACCCAAACACTGTGCAGACCTTCAACATCCATCTAGTATGGTTTTTAATGTAATGAAAGGGAAATTTATGTTCTACAGCATGGATTGTTTTACATTAATACACATACAGGGATACTCACCTGTGAGGACACAATATTTTTCCATCTAACATTCCAACTAGAATAATGACATACAGCTGCTAAGTGTTGTAGCATAATATATTCTCAATTAAAGAGTTGCAAACCCAGAATAGTCAAAAATATCTCAGTCTTGCTACAATAAAAATAAAATAGATATTATTACTAAGGAGTAGTAGTCATGTAGTAAGAAATTCTGTTCCACCTTATGTAGCACACATTATTTATGTACAACATAAATTAAGTGAACATAAAAAATTTTAAACACATCACCAATCATGTTCAACAACTTTCTAAGTTGAAATGAGTAGATAACTATCACTAACTCCTCCTGAGGCCACTGATCCCACTGGAACACATCACGTGTAAAGTCCAATGTAAGAAAGATACATACTGATTCTTAAGTTATAGTAGCAGAAGTTTTGCTATTTTATTTTTTGTAGGATTTTTTTTCCAGAAAAATTGAGGGAGATAATTTAATTGACGGCTTCTGCATTTTCACTTATCTGAACTGTAAAAGTGTCTTTGTGTAGAAATAAATATTCAGGAGCATCATAAAACTTATTATTTGACAGGAGTCTCAAGAAGAAACAAGACATCTCTGGTAAAGATAAATACTCACTCTGTTGTGTTGTCAAAAATACATTACCTTAATGATCAAAGTTATATTAAAAAAATCCATCTGGATCCCTGGTTTTCTTCTCATTTGTCCTGTTTGGTCTCACTGATAATAGCTCAGTGCTATTACCTAGAGTTTAGAGTAGGGCAAAAGGCAGTTTAAGTTCTGAATAGTCTCAGAACACAGAAGTATTAATGTAGGGAAAGATGATTACAGCTATTAGAACTGGGCATCAGCATTTTGGGGAAGAATGACTCATCCTTTGCTTCCCTGCACCATATAATTGAGATCCCAGTACAGTTAAGTACAGTTCTTTATTTTCTAATCAGGAATTAGTTATTGTTTTCCCTACATAGTTGCAAAACCCCAAGATGGATTCTTCTTCTACTGCCCATTGCTGTCAAAATTCATGCATCTGATTTATTTATTGTTTTAATGATACATTCAAATGATAATCACCCTTTGCATCCTCAGCATGGCTAAATCTAGTTGAGTAAAAAGCCTATTGCCCCAGAAATGAGTCAGAAGAAATCAGCCAAATAGTAGCACTTTATTTCAATAACATCACTGATTTCTTCCACAGCCTATTTATCAGGCTGAGTTTGGTTCAAAGAAAAGTAAATTATATATAGTGGAAAAAAGTCTCAATTGTTTCATGACAAAAAAGAGTCTGCAATCAGGAATAATTTAATGGTTTTAATGTAAGTAATGTGTTCAAAGAGAATGTCCAATGTTGCATTAAGATAAGAAACAGAGTCTTCGAAATATTCTGCCTAAACACCATACTTTAAACAGAGCAAAGCTTTCCATCACTCTGCCATCTTGAGGCAAACTACATTACAACTAATTAAAGTTCTGCACTGATCAATTTAATTTATAAACCACATTTTTTTGATTTCCAGACCAATTCATCATTTTGGCGATAACAATTGAGGCTTTTTTTGTAAATCACAATAAATTAAAACAGTTTTTGCTAGTCACAGTTCTCATAAGGATTCAAATATGTCATTGCGAATAAACTTTAGATTAGCAAAGACATTCCAGCATGAAGAGTAGTCTCTAGAAAATATACTGTCTACTGTTTCTTAAAGGACACAATTCCTATCAGACTATTTGCATGAATCAACACAACCATTCATATCTAATTTGACTGAGCATAACAACATCTTCTGCATATACATTTTAGTAAACATTTCATGCTGGACCTTGTTAAATAATGCATGTAATTTATAATCCATTGAGGGAGTGCTAACTTACTGTAAGTTTACATAGAAACATATTAAATACTTTGCATATAAAGTAACAGGCAGGCGTCCTATGATGCAGATGCAATTGCATGATTTAGTGCCTGTCTGAATTTAAACAATTTCACAATTTATTCTTATTTTGCTGCATAATAATTTCCTTCATCTTGAATATCAGTAATGCAACATTAGACATACAAATTATAATGACCAGACAGTGTGTACAAGAGTAAAGGAGGACTGTTCACTTTCTGTAAATGTAACATTATTCTCCCTTTTAAATATCTAGCAACCCAAAGGCTTTGAAAGACAATTAGAATGTTTGTTGACACAACATATGCTGATAACTACTTTGAAGAGTCATTTAAAAAATTTTTAAAAATTCGTCATTACACATGATTTGTGGATCCTGCAAGTAACTATCTTGAAAAGGAAATAAATATTACTACAAATTCATAAACTGCTAAAGAAATAAACTAAATGTTCCAGCTATTAATGCTGTACATAATACTGTTTATATATTTATTGTATATATGTAGAATATTTATTTATATTTTTTATTTTAAATGTTCTAGCTATTATGCTGTACATAATACTGTATAATAGTGTATATAGGCAATCAAATTAATGTCTTTCTAAATGAGTTTGATACTTATCCTTGAAATATCATTGTTTTATTGAATGCAGACATTATCTAAATCTGTTCACAGGTCCGTGATCATTTCTGATCTACATCATAGCCACAACAATTTGTTGATGTACATGACAGTTGAAATTCAAGTTGATGGAGTCTGAACAGAACAAACAGGTTGCAAGTTCTCTGATAAGAGAAAGCTATTGCTTAGAATCCATTGTTCGGTCTCAATATTTTCTGGCTTTTCTTTAGCTGAAATATTTATTTTATCTTGCTGGAATTGCTGTTTTGTGGGGAAATTCAAGATTCTGAACAATTCTTGCATATGTTTATGAGATTGCTCTGCCTTATTAGCCTGCTTTTCCTGTTGATCTTTTCTCTGTTTTGTTTTTCTGAATCATTTCCAAAATTCCAGCATACTGAGTATGTGAGAACACTCAACACCATTCTAATTTCTTTTCTATTCTGGAAGGAATGGAGGGCTTATAACACCCAATTCATTACTGATAAATAGACAGGAATTAGCCATTATTAATATTATCGTACACCAACAAATATTGAAATGGTTACCGAAATGTGAGTTTGAAATTATTTAAAAGTATTAACATACTTGACTCTCCCACCACCAAATCCACTCTACTGCTTTTCCAGTACACACTCCCTCTCTGTTTCTCTGCAGACACAGGTCATCTCTGGTTCCCCATATTTTCCTGTTGAGGTCTCATCTATGCCCAATTCCATTTCAGTGGCCTTTTTTGTTCCCATCTATGTCAGACATCCAAATGTGGGAAAGAAAAGGGTGTAAAGGTATTACAGTAAATGCACCAAAGAAAGAGCAGGGCCTCCTGACACAGCAATCTCTCTTTCCTTGCCTGCAGTTCAAATTCAGGTCAGAGGAAGGCCCCCCCACCCTCGCTCAAGACAAGTGGTATTCTTCAGGTGTCAGTATGGAGACTGGCACTGTTTGAAATCTTTGCCGGTGACATGGATGGTGGGATCGATTGCATCCTCAGCAAATTAGCCAATGACACCAAGCTGTTGAGTGCAGCTGACACACTAGAGAGAAGGGATGCCATCCATAGGGACCTTGACAGGCTGCAGACGTGGACCTGTGTGAACCTCATGAAGTTCAATTAAGCCAAGTGCAAGGTCCTGTGCATGGGTAGAGGCATCCCTGGTTGACATGAAGTTCAGCATGAGGCGGCAATATGTGCTTGCAGCCCAAAAAGCCAGCTGTGTCCTGGTCTGCATCCATAGAAATGTGGCTAGGCAGGATGGAGGAGGAGATTCTGCCCCTCTGCTCCACTCTCCACCTGGAGTACTGCATCCAGCTCCAGGGCCCACAGCACAAGAAGGACATGGATTGGTTGGAGTGGGTCCAGAGGAGGGACATCAAGTTGATCAGGGGACTGGAGCTCATCTCCTGCGAAGACAGGCTAAGAGAGTCGAGTTTGTTCAGCCTGGAGAAGAGAATGCTCTGGGGAGATGTTACAGCAGCCTTCCAGTATCTGAAGGGGATCTACAAGAGATCTGGAGCGGGACTTTTTACAAGATCATGCAGTGATAGGATAAGGGGTAATGACTTCAACTAAAAGAGAGTAGGTTTAGATTAGATATTAGGAAGAAATTCTTTACTCTTATAGTGGTGAGACAGTGGAACACCCAGAGAAGCAGTGGATGCCCCAAGCCTGAAAGTATTCAAGACGAGGCTGGACGGAGATCTGAGCAACCTGGTGTAGTGGAAGGTGTTCCTGACCATGGCAGGAGGATTGGAATGAGATTATTTTTAAGCTGCCTTCCAACCCAAACCATCCTATGATTTTATGAAATTTTCTTTCTGAAAACTCAGACTCACACTAATCTTCTTTATGCTTTCTGGCTGGATGATCCATTCACTCTCCTTCCCTTTTCTTGTCAGCACTAACCAGGGCTTGTATGACTCTCTATTCCCTCTCCTCACACTGATTAAATAAAATCCAGCAACAGAGCCATTATATTTTTTATCTTCTTACTGGCACAACTATGACTTCTCTTTCAGCCCACTCTCTCTTTCATGACAGACAATTTTAGTGTGCAGGTTCCAGATATATATCATTATCGAGGTTAAATTAAATCAGGAATGAAGCTGTTAATAATGAGATGAATCTTTCTGTATTGCATGTATCTTTCAGCTAAGCATATTTATTTGGAATCAGCACAGTAGGAAAGACTAGGGCAAACTATAGCAAGACATCTATAGTATGCAATCGATCTCAGTAATTGTCTTACACAACTGTGAATTATGCTCCAAATTATTTTCTTGAGCAGAAAAGCATAATAACTTATTTTTCACTGATGTATGAAATTTCTGAGGAAGTGTGATATGTCTGGAAGACTTGCCCCCTAAAATAAATAAATAGATTTCCTTTTTGTTTTTTTTTATTACGCTTTTTGGTTTTTTTACATTTTTTTTTCCTGGCACATGGTAGCCGGCATACTTGGCAGGGAACTGACTAGTGCCAAAATTTCTGCAGGTTGGAGGCATCTCACCTAACAGTAGGCATGCACAGTATAAGTCATAGAATCAGAGATTCATAGATTGGTATGGGCTGGAAGGGACCTTTAAAGGTCAACTAGTCCAAGCCTCCTGCAATGAGCAGGGACATTTTCAACTAGATCATGTTGCTCAGAGCCCCATCCAACCTGACCCTGAATGTTTATGGGGATAGGGCAACTACCACCTCTCTGAGCAGCCTGTGCAAGTCCCACCATCTCATGAAAGAATTTCTTAATTATTCCTAACCTAAATCGCCACTCTTTTAGCTTAAAACCATTACCCTTTGTCCTATCATAATGGGCTCTGCTAAAAAATGTGTCCCGTCTCTCTTATAAGCAAAAATCCCACTTCTACTCTGGACTGAAAGAGTGCAGAAGCAGAACTCAAACATCCATCAGAACTTCAGTCCTGAAGAATTCCTGCTTAGTCGCCAGTAACCTTTCATGCTCATCCAAAAAAAAAGTATGGGGTACTTCACTGGAGCAAAAATACCCATTCTGACACAATGGGCTGTGTAGGTCAGTCATCCAAGGCAGATTAGATTCAAAATTATTACTGCCCAATTAAAGAGTTAGAGGGAAAGGAAAGAGTTTGAGGTTTGTAGGTACCATAAAATCTTTACAGTTTAGGATCTAATCCTGCTACTGCTTTGCCACACCAGCACTTAAAATCGTTGTTTCTGCCAATGGATGCTCAGGACAACATGAGAATGCCATCAGCCTGCTCAATGCCTATTCAGAGTGTATGTATGGTGAATAGAATAGTTTAATCTGTTTGAAATCTGAACTCCTCACACTGCAGTCTATTATCTAGAGGTTAACTTCTGCTCATATTGAGAAAGTACCATATTTGGAAATCTATTTTACGCTAATGGAATTTTTTTTTTTTTTGTCCCCTTAACATGGATTAAAAGGAACTCAAATTAAAATGGTCTGCATTCTAGACTTGGTTATTGTTTGTTGTTGAACAACCCCTCATTGAAGATCCAATGCACGCAGCAGAATAAATAATGCCTTCTTTATCCTATTGATCAGCTGGAATTATAGCTTTCTAATGAAAAACAGCTTTAATTTCTATTATAGTAGCTCATAAAAATCTTAGATCTTAAAATCACAAAATACAAATTCATCCAAAAGTAATTTTGAATCATTTTAAAGGTGTTTAAAAAATTCTATGTATACCTAAATGGATAAAAATCCATCTATTTCACAAATTCATAAAAGTTAGTGTTCATAAAATATTTTTAGGTAAGTTACTAGTGTTTGAAAAAAAAACAGAAATAAAAACTTTGATGAAAACTCTGGTGTAAGAAAAAACCTCACATAATTAGGATTTATCGATTAACCTAAAAGATGCACTTATAACAAAGATATCAGAATGAGGAATTATTTATTGCTAATAATGTTAAAATATATGCAATGTATAAACCACTTTTCTCATAGAGTCTTCAAAATTGTAAGAGAATTTCTAATGTAGTGGTTGAAATAAGCAGCCTGAAACACTGACTGAAAGAAATACATGCATACAGACACAAACTAAAGGAATTGACTCTTAGGAGGCTAGTAATAGGAAAAGCAGCTCATTAGGGTCATTTCAACCGCTTAGGTTCATTGGAGAGGTTAAGAATAAGAAATAAGGCTTGGCTCAGATTAAAAAATGGAAATCAATTTTGCAAAGACTAGAAAGGAAAACCTGGGGAAGGGATGGGGGACAAGGAAAAGTAGGCCCAAGAAAAACTGTGTATTTAAAATGAGCAAGAGTGAGATATAATTCACAGAGCAAAAAATAATCATCTCTATTTAACCGTTGTGTGAAGGCTGAGTCTTTTTTGATTTCTCTGTGGATCACCAACTTAATTAGCATTCCACTAAGCACAGAGATTTGCAATCGCAGATAAAATTTGGTGCTCTTGGCAGTACTAGCTCTAGCTGGGATGGAGTTAATTGCCTTCATAGCACGCCATATAGTGCTGGTTTTGGATTTGTGAGTAAAACTATGTTGGAAACACAGGAGTGTTTTGACTATTGTTTACCAGCACTCATACAGTATCAAGATTGTCTCTTTTTCCCACTGTCCTGGAAGCAAGTACATTGACGATATGTAAGTCGAGAGCAGACACAACCAGGACAACTGAACCAAACTGACCCATTCCCCCCTTAGCTGAAGGTTATTTTCTGTCCTTACTACATACACTTCTGTTAAGATGTCTGCTTCACAGGGATGTCCACAGAGTGCGAGAACAGGATTAGTAATAAAGAGCTTACAAGGCAACTTGAAACAGATCCTCTTAAATGTTAGATAGAACTGTGATTGTGTTAAAACCATATTTTGATAGTTTCAAGATCTGCAAAATAAGTTACTTGATTCCTTAGGTTCAGTCCTCCCAATTAATTATGTGATCTAACATGAAAAGGACTCACAACAGGCAAAATAGGAACTATGGAACTACAAAGTTAAGTATAATATTAAATACAAGGAAAAATAAGGCAAATGCACAAACATCTGAAAAAAACCAACTGTGCCAGTCTTTAATTGTTCTTATACAAGAGCAAATACATGCAGCTGCTCTAACGTGAAAACAGAGAATTTGTATACCCTTCTTTCCTGTTTGAAAACTCCCCACTTCCAGGTGAAGGTAGATGTTCTGCTTATGTGAAGAAGCACGCCTCAGTTGGATAATGCTGCAGCCTATGAGCTACACAGAGTACATGATAAAGATGGTTCTGGCACTAGATTGTTACATATAGTCTAACAGAGAATGAGGGATGTGTACCATCACCTTCCTGGGTAATGCTGGCTCATGAGCTCTCTAAATGACATAAATAGAACCAAATACATCCTTTTCTTCCTACCATTGAAACTAATTATCTTTTGATGGATAATGGTCCACTAATTTTCACATCTAGATAATATACTGGGATATATTGGGCTCCTGTAATTCTTTTCACTTTACTGAGATTGCCTGGTTTTGCTACCATTCATGTTGGAGTTTATCAACATTGAATCTATGTTCTATTCTTATAACACATAAACAGAGTGATCATGCAAAAGGCTTTCATTTTTCTTCTATTCTGCTTAATAATGGCTGTGTATCAATTCCTTTGAAACTTCACTGTCTCTAGAGATGTATCCTGATCCCAAGACCTATAATTGACTATCTGCTCCTTTTTGAAAATAGCAGGAAAAATTGCTCATTTGTGAATAACCAGTGTTCATCATTAGCCAGAAAAAGGAAGAAAAACAAGATATTCAAATCTGATATTCAAATCTTTCTGCATTTACACATCATTAAATGGACATTGTCTCTTTTGCAACTGCTTCCCTCACTAACTTACTACGGGATTAATTATATTGTGCAGTGTCACATGAAATCACATGAATACAACAAGGTAATACATGACATCAAGTCAGAACAGAGCTTCTAGTACTTTAGCAATGTTTTTTATACAAATAAATCTAAAGTGTTGTTTCATTAATACTCCTTACGCATACCCTACATGTCTTTCCTTACCCCCAAAATCTTCCTGAATTTCAGAGCCAAATTAATTATATTATTTTATTATAAAGGATTATACTACACAATTTAGAAATTAAATGCATATTTCTGAAGGCAGAAGAACCCCCATTATTAATAGCTGCTGACAATAAGTTCTCCATAAATTACTCCATGAAACTTTTTATATAGAAAGAAAGAAATGTCTATAACTTCAGAGATACCATGAAAGAAGCTGACAGAATAAATAGGTGTTAAAAAAACACCATCTGCTCTCCTTACAGTGGCCTACAAGCATAGATAGAAAGCAAATTGTCCTGAAGAGAGCAGTGTGTAGGGAAAAGGCCATTATTCACACTTGAGACACAGACTTGTACTTTCACAAAGAATTTCTGTGAATTTATGTGCCTGATTTGTGTGTAAGCCAAGCTCTTAATTTGTCTCAAAACCATTGAGAGAAAGACCCGACTTCAATGGACCCTTGCAGCATGTATTGAAGATTCCTGTGACATTTTCTGCTTGCACATTTGGCCTTCTCACCAGTTTAATGTGAGGGATTTGGCTCAAAGTGGCAAACTCTTGTGGAGACTAGGTTCAATGTATCCGAATGAAGAGCATTCTGGACCGAGAAATAATTTACCTTGCTTGAAGGGTTTGTTTTGGTTCTTTTTTTTTTTTTTTTTTAACGTGACTTTGTTTCTAATTAATTATACTATCATGAATGTATGGCTTAATGCTTTCTTTCTTTAATATACTTGGCCAAAACAGAGACAATATCATCTCAAAAAGTGTGGGTTAAGGCAGATATTGTTAATAATGTTAAATGTTAACATATAAAAACTAGAAATAAAATTTAAGGGCAACTTATGAAAAAGACACTCATGGGGTTTCCACAAATGGTATCAAATGTTTAAGTTACTCTTGATGCTATTTTCTGTTGGTATGAAAATGATAACAAATGAAAATATTTTTAGAAAATATGTCATCATATCAATATAGGCAGGCTGAATAAAATCTAGACACTATATTTGCTTTATATGGCCCTAAACAGAGGGCATCTTTTATGCTGCAATTCCTGTTAAAATATTTGCTTTGGGGACATTGCTATTCAGCTACCACTTTCCTTTTCAAACATCCTCCAAGGCCTTTCTTTCCTAGAGGACCATATGCTACTCTGGCAACTTAATGTTACAGCTCATACTGCAATACTCTTCTTTGGTGTCATGGGGCTCAATAAGACAATAAAAAGGCTTACAATTTTAAAACTAATTGACTTCCTAAAGAAGTCTGATAGTGGTGTAAAAACAAATATTAAGTTGAAACAGACAGGGAATTACAGGGAGAAACTGTCCTTTTCAATTTCAGTACTGTCTCATCCAAAGATGCTTATTTAGTCTTAATTATTTTTTCTCTGAAAAGTTACATCTTGCTTAGGTAAATGTGAAGTTGTACCAAAATAGTGTGAAAAAACTGCAGATCCTATTCCATTCAAACAGTTACAGTAAGGAGCACACAGCATGTCAGAGAGGTTACCCAACACCAATTTAAGAAGTTGGCACCAAAACATTCTGAAGAAATGATTTTCTGTCCCCTAATTTACCATGTATCACATTCCTTCATGCTTTCAGCCTGAGACACTGCATAACAGATGCTCTGCCTTGTAGAAATCAGAGGTGAGAAGAGTTCAATAATGCATAATACTTAGTTGCATATATAAGGCTGCATTTTTCCTTATATGGGAATTTTTTTTTCTTTCATTAAAAACCCCTTGCAGCATAGCAAGACTATGGAGCTGCAACTATGCATGTTTTTTTGCCAGAATACAGACATTATTTCAACAATGAGCAATACATGGTAGGAGGAAAGAGAATCCATAGAGATTTATTTTGTGAACTAGAAATAGAGGCACTAACAGTATAAATATCTTTATTACAACAACAAAAGAGATGCATGTAAATTTTATCAGTGAGATCAATAAAATCAGAGCATTCAGTTCTCCAGGCTTTAACTCTACAGGATTACAGCTAAGCCATTTTTGAGCATACTCTTTTCTCTCACATTTTCATAGCACTAGAATAAATTTGAATTAGCATGTAAAAAGTATCCTGAAACACAGATCATACAACATACTATTAAAATGTGAATACTTTAATGATTACTTATGAATTAGTTGTATTTTTGACAAGGAAGAAGATCACCTAACAACAGTGTCACAGCTACCTTAGCACGGGGCATGTTCCACACAGTTTAATCTAAAAATAAGTTTGCTTTATCTGAAACATTTGAATACTCATCTAGAATTTGTTTTCTTGAGAGTTATGACAATACATCATCAGAATGGTAGACAGTCATCTTTTGATTATTACAGAAATATTCTAATTTAATTAGAAACTTCTTTTACTTGACACAGGGAGAAAACTCCATAAAATGTCTTCATTTTGACACTTAGACAACTAGATCCGATCACTTTAGATGAGGATTTCCATTTTCATTTTTCATTTACTTTATCAGAGAAGATGAAATTCCTCCAGTTATAATAAGGTTAAAAGGCATTATATGATTAAACCTATAAAGAGCAATTTGAGCAAAATTAACAGTAGAATATACTCTGTGATTATATATTGCTTACACTTTCTGAAAACTAATTGGAATTCTGTTAATGAAGTAGTGCTTGAAAAATTTTCTGTCCTTCATATGATATCAACAAAGCAATTGCACATATCTTTAACTGGAACACAGTTATGAATGTTTTCCTCTTGCTAAAAGTATTGACAAAGTGTGAAAATTTGGGGGATGTAAGCCGTTTTCTGACTATGGTCTTATTCATTTCTCAAATATATATGTAAGTCCTTAACTTGCTTGGATGCAATTTTGATGCATTTTCCCTCTGTCTTGAAGAAAGATGCAGAAGTGTCACATATGAAACACAAACATCTTTATGCAGATGACTAACATGACTATTTTAAAGTACACCACAAATTTTTATTCCACTAATACCAATTTTGTCTTAACTGTACTGGGATACCCTTTCAAGAGGATGCAGTGCCATGAACATGACAGCATTTTTCGTCACTCACAGCTTCCATAAGTGACATCACTGGTAAGTTTATCAGAGCAGACACTTAGTGTGACAGAAGCTACAACAAACAGAAAGCTCTCCCTTCTTCAGTTGAAATCAGGTTAACTTTCAACTTAAAGTTGTCAAATCTATCATAATCTGAACAGTAAGGTTACAAGGATATAACAGTAAGGATTATAATAATAAGTGCTGACGGTTTCAGCAGAACACTGGATGTGAGTACCGCTATTAATGAGGCACAAAAGAGAAATGTATAAGCTCCAAACACCTCCCCCAAGGAAAAAGGAGGGAAAAACCACACTGCAAGATTCTAAGTGTGAGCATCACCAGACCAGATCTGAATTAACTTTGCCAGAGACAGAAAAGTGCCATAGAGGTGTTGTACTGTAAAAGGAGAAAAGCACCAGAGGGCATGCAACCCAGAAGGGAGAGAGATAATAAAAAAGGTGAAGAATGAAATACAATGGAGAAATTGTGACAAAAAATACAAAGTAATGCATTCCTTAAAATTCTAATCTAAATCTGCAAGCAGCTAAAAAACCATTTCTGCTTTCCTGAGTTTTGAAAGTATGGTAAGGTGGTTAAAAAATACAAGACAGAATTCTAGTAATATTTTGAAATCATTGTGTAAATTGCAAACTTTGACCAACTTTATCCTTAACATCATTTAGATTCTGAGGTCTTCAGCAGCACTAGCAAATTTCAAGTTTTTTGAGGGGAATTGATCTTAAGAAATCATTCTTAGCACAGGATATTTCTGTTATATGATGTAGCAAGAGAACTTATAATCCTCAAGGTCTCTTCCAGTTTTAGGCAGAGGTGAGTAAGTGAGGAAGTTAATGGCTCACTAGAAATTCCAGTCAGTGTCTTTTACTTCTACAGTTTTGAGAATATTGCACTGCAGAGAGGAAATTTGAAAAACACTTCCTCTGGAGTATGTTATGATATTCTCAAAGAGAGACACCAAGAAGGAGAAATGAGTTGTTCATATCCAATGCTGTTACAAAGTAAATATACTTACTGTTTGTTCTGCATCCCAGAGTGTGCACTACCAGAATTCAGACTATAAAGGGTCCCTGAAGAAAGGCAGTCTCAGATGCCAGATGACCTCAATATGAGAAAGGAAGGAATATAGTCTCTTGAATATATTTACTCTTAGGTTTATGCTTTGTGCTAGCTCACACATAACAGAATCAGATTTACCTTTGTCATGGTTCCTCTAATAAGCCCTACATTTCCTACCATATCTAATACACCTTAATAATTTTTAACACAGTCTTTCAAAGCCCAGATATAGTCAGGTCAAGAAAAAAAAAAAAAAAGTGTCATTTTAAGAGTTGAATATCAAAGTACCAGAGCAGTACTTAACAGATCTCATTCCCCTGAATGGGAGATGATTGACAAAAAGGCCATGAAATAGTATTGCTCTCTTGCAAGCAAGGACTGAGTTGCTTTTCATAGTGAGCAATTTCAACTCAAGAGAGCTAAGAGAAGGAGAAGAGAAACGATAAAAGTAAACTATGTTGGCATCTAAAAATCTAGTGCAAGGAGTCCTCCTTCTCTAGGCTTGCAATTTGTTGGAGAGTAACTGACCATAAAAAGGAACCTTCTAGGTAAAAAAGGCAGCATGAATAAATCTATGCTGTTGACTTTAATTTCATTTTACACAGTACTGCACTACAGACTTTTTTAAAGTCCTCAGTTATTTATAGTTTAATAGAGACCAAAAGTTCAGTGATTCATTTGTTAGGTCCTACACGAACTTCTGACAAACTAATGTCCACACAGAGAACATGCATGGTACAGGAACAGACAAAAAGTCCACGATAGTAAACATACAGCCTTGCAGTGTGGAAAGAATGCAGAGCAGGATACAACATGGTGTACCTATAGTTACATAGCCTTTCTAGGAGAACTTGTGCAATGCCTAGCAGCAGGCTGAAGTCAGGATGGCAGTCTCAAGGGTTGGAGCAACATGAAAACATGACTTCAGCTTCCTGAAAACTAAGGTGGTGATGAAATTGATATAATATCCTTTCTTACAGTGTCAGCTAGTAATGAAACAAGAATTTTAGTTAGTCAGATATAACTCAGAACATAATAACAAAATACTTCATGAGGGATGTTCGATTGATGTTTGTCTTATGACTGTGCAATGAACATTATCAATGACGTAAGGATATAGAAAAAGAAAACAAGAAACCATGAAGATCATGTAGATATGAGCAGTTGTAACAATGCTGTAAAGACTTTAATGATCATTCTCTAACCTTGCATCACAATTACGTGTTTCATAATATCATAACGCATCCTACCTGTGCTACCGCAGACAGTCTCAAAGTAGACAAGGACCTGTGAAGAGAAGACTGTTAGCCCTTAATTCCCAATAATTCTATGGTTTCTGCAGGATCGTGATGGATGTCTCCTACAATAACCTAGAAAAAGGGGGTATCTTCCTTTTCCCAAAGACATTAGGTAAAAATAAGGCTCAAACACTTTCCTTATTCTTTTATTCTGTGGGTTATTTATTTACTTAAATTACTTTTGGCATGATCATGACTTAAGAGTACTCTTAGGCATTCTTTGCAGGGTAGAGGCTAAAATTATCTACTGTTAATATTTACTGTTGAAAAGCTCTTGTATAAGGGTTTCTCTCTCTATACATAAAGCTGTAGAACTAATGGTACAGGAAATTCTGAATGGATTTCATTGATGCAAAATAAATATCAGTGGTTCAGCAAATACAACCACTTTCATTTCCTGAAAAAACCTAACAAAGCCTGTATTTGTCTGTGATGGCAAAAAGAAAGATTGAGAGGTTCCCCATATGATGAGGGAATGGATGGTCAAAAAAATAAGGAAATACTACACTCACTAAAGTTATGCAAGTTTTGGCATTACTATAACATATTTATGTTCATAAAAATATATATTAAATTTCTAGTATTTTTTTCTGATGGGGGCTGGGAAATGGGGGAAGATGGATTACGTACAATTTGTTATGTAGTCAAGCTTCACTAGTGCCACTGTTGATTTGAATTTAAATATTAAGAACAAAAGCCATAGTATCATGAACCTTTTGAATTCTAATTAATTTGATGAGCCTTGTGAATTTAAGAGTGATTTCTGATGGGAATTGGCCTAGAATAGGAACGGAACCATCAAGACAAGTGGGAACCATGGTTCCACTGGCCATCCCAATGGCTAAACATCAGTTTAGCTTTCCCCATGTCAAGGTCCAGCCGCTCCTCCTTGCATTTGAGTTCTGGATCATTGAGACTAACTACCACTGGAGTACTGCTCTACTACACCCCCATGAGAACTTAATCTAAAAGTAATTTCAAACAAAACTGATTCCGAAAATTAGAAGTACTTTTAAACTCCATCACTCTATCAGCCTGTGATAGTTTTGACATTTTGGGCAAGGGAAAAAGGTGCTATTTTACAAATCTGTTATAAAACCTCTAATACACCTCTTCAGGTCTTTTAAAAGCAGCTCGTGCAGTTGTGTATAATATAGAGTTGCTGGTTCCTACATCCTCAACTCCTGATACCTCAGTAGAAGAACAGAGGTCCACAACTCTGTGGTGTCTTGTGAGAATGAGAAATTCTGCAAACAACACATCTAAGAGGAAATAAAAACTATCTAAAAGAATCTGGCTTCCACCAAATAATAAAATCTGCATCTCAGGGTTCTGTAAGAGTCAGTTCAATATAGACCCCCTTTCAAGAGGGTAAGATTCCTGCTCTAAACACCAAAATCCATCTCCAATGCAACTTTCTTAGATTCTTTTTAATTGTATTTTGTAAAAAAAAAAAAAAAAAAAAAAAAAAAAAACCAAAAAAAAAAAAAACCCCCAAACAAAAAAAAAAAAAAAACCCAAAAAAAACCCCAAATTTTTTTTTTACCAACANACCCCAAACAAAACCCCGAAGTTTTCTTCTAGCAACATTTGTATATTCCATTTGCTAAACTTTGGGTAGTTCTCAGAATAACTTTGAGTGACTGCTTGTCTTCTCTCTTGAGCAAATTACTTAAGCAGATGTTGGTCTTCAAATCAATCTTGTGGACAGAGAAGAAATCCTTGTAGAATAACGTAGAAACATTAATTAAGAGGGACCTTGCAGTGACACAAATTTCTCTTATGAACATTTTTTTCCAAAATAGTAATTACCTTTGAAATGTTACAAAACCCTGTAACTACTAAAGCTGTGTCTATCTTCAATTATAATTAGACCTCTAGCAAATGAAGCAAACTCACAAATAGATCTAGTCTTGGTTTACCTGTCTCTGTCAGTCCCAATCTGATAATTGGTTACTTAGTTGTTAAAAAGCAGTTATTCTGAGCAAAGTGACTCACTCAGGAAAGCAAATGTGGGGGAAGGAAAACCAAAGAACAAAAACATCACTTCTAATACTCTATTACAGAGGTGCTCTTGAGAAAGATGAACCTTAAACATTAATCTGGAAACAACTACCACACGCTTTTACCATACATTTTAATGTCATCTACATCATCTACACATGATGCAGTAAAATAGATAGGAGATGCAGACATTTTGATCACAAGTGAATTGTAAGCACAAATGATTAAGGAAAAGGTGAAAAATCATTTTTCCTATATATGAATCTCCCTAGGAAAAATGCATTGACTCCCAAGTCTGTGAAAAAAGATCTTTAGAGAAGTATATCATAATTTTATGGCAAACTGGTGAAGACAGACTCGTGACTATCTAGCATGCTAGGTAGTATGAAAGTTTAATTTTCTAACTAGACATCTGCTTTTCTCTGTGTGCCATAGAAGTTTGTTTACCACAGGCCATTTTCTCAGGCGTATAATTATTTTGACTTTAAATATAGTAGTCATTTATTATGAGGCATAGAAGCTGTTTAGAGCTGTGACAGCTGTGGCATCATATTACATTTTTCTAAATCACTTAAGTCTGCTGTTATACAACAGTGAACTTCAAATTATCTTTAAAGTGGGGTATCTGTCTATAAATCTAAAAAAATTTGTATGAAAGTACAACATGGGTAAGGTATAAGAATCGAATGGACAATAACACATCTCAGAAATTTCAGTCATGGAAAAAGACCAAGCAAAGCACAAACAAAAGAGGCATAAAGAAAGTTTCACTGTGATCCAGCCACAAGTTCTATAAAACATTACAAAAATCACCTGCTCATATAGTTGATAAATACAATGTTTAGCATGTCTTAGTGTTGCGAAATAAACTGTGTGAATCTGTTAAAAGTTGAGAAAAAAAATATAAATACGGTACAGTTTTTCTCTGCTGAAAACCTGTATCAGCACGTGATTCTTCAACAACTTAAATGCTACACACAATCTCCCTCCAATTGTGCTGAAAGTACATAAAGCATGGTTCTGATTTTTGTTTTGTTTCAAGTTTCTTCATGGAATGATATTTTTTTTTCAAAAAAGAAAATAGTTATTTAAAGTTTTCCTTTTTCCTGTTCCAGTTGCATGGGGATCAGGCATAATAACTGTAGTGCATTTTGGAGCAAACAAATCTACTTTTCTTTGTTTCACAGAGGACTTTTATTCAAAAAGATACAAAGTGCAGGTGTTGAGTAAGAGTAATTTTTAACAGAATTGACAAATTAAAAGTGCTCTAGATGACTTCATCAGAATGGAGATCCACTTCTATTCTTCCTTCTTTTCTTTTAGTGGCGCTTATGGTCAACAAAACATGAAAAAAGCAAGGATTCCCAAATCCTGACACTAAAAATACATATCTTATTAAACTTTAATGCTATTAAAGATGAAAAGGCAAGTAGGGTCAGGATGTATCTTCAGAATAAATGTATTAAATTATCAGTGGTACTAAATCTATATGTAAGATCTTTTTTTGTGGGCATTGTTAATCTTGAAACAGAATCACTTTTGTATGTTATATAATACTCTTGAAAGTAGACAAATCTGGAAAATTAGTATTTTAAAAAGATAACACCAGAGTTAAACAACACATGTCCCTCTTTATTTCTCAAATATCTGCTTCTTAGTCCTGTTCTGTGAAACATGTTCATTATGGAAGTTTCCAACAATACTATGTGAAGAGAATGCTTGAGTTTTTAATAAGAGTTTTGAGCACATAAAAAGCTAAAAAGATGTTAAGTGTGAATTTAGCTGACCCTGTGCCATCAAGCAGAAACATAGATGTTGCAGTTAAACATCAGAGGAATAAAACTATTGATATCCCATAGAGGCCAATTAAATTTTTTTGGATTTTTTTTAACAAATGGATTAAAATTTAATTGAATGCTAAGTCTATGGAGGGTCAAAGAATCACAACTCATAATTGTATTGAGAGGTTTAGAAAGAGCATCTTGAAACATATTTCTTAAAGACTTTCCTGTATAACTTCCCCTTCATTGCAAGAGGTTTACTGACATCAAGCCACAGGATTTAATGCACTTGTTCCAGCCAGCATACTTCTTGATAAAACCATTTAATTCCAGAAAGTCATGACTGAAGGGAGCAATAACTTTTAAAAAATGCCTGAGTTGTTTTCAAAATCAGACTCATCTATTCAAGACCACGGTGTCCTGTGTTGAAGCTTTTTGAAGCTCCCTGTCATTTACCTAATTTTGTTACCTAACAATTAGAAATTTGAATACAAACTGGAGGTATTGTAAGAACAAAGAACCTATTAAATAAGAACTGTTTTCTAAAATTTCTTTTTTGACAGTTCACAGTCCTCTATGAAATGGCCTGCTTCTTTGTGTTTCAGGAGCAAGTTCTTCCTGAGAAAAATGGCAATTGCAGAGAACTCAATGGTGGGAGAAAGATGTACTTTCAATTGCAATGGGTAAGAAAAGAAAAATACCTTTCTTTTAAAATTGCCTAGTTTTTGGCTATTCTTTTCAGTGTCTTGATTAGAGTTTTATAAAGCAGATGTTCAAGTAGTGCAATGTTATTTAATTTCACATGTATAAGAGAAGGATGCAGGAAATTTAATTTTCAATACCTTTATCTATGGAACTTTCATGTTATAAAAATGGAAATGCTTTTTTACTCCTGCATTCATTGGTGATTTCTTTACAGTATGTTAAAGAAACTCAAAATAGGAGATTCCATACTAGGACATTACAGAAGTGAGCAACAGCCATGAAGAAAGAATTTGTACAAGACATCAAATTTCTTAAAGAAATGGCAAAAACATGGTGAGTGACATTGCATGGAAATCAAAGACAACCATCACCTTAAGCAGCAAAATTGAAATGCATATATTCATCGTACTTTTCCTAGGATAGATATATGGTATTATGCACATTTCTTTAAATAAGGAAAAAAATAACAATTTGAACAGAGCACATTGCAATAGAAAATTTCAGGAATTTCTTGAGAGAGACAGAACGCTATGTTAAAGCTGTTGGCCATGCCACCTCATGTACCATAAGAAAGAGCTTGTATGATAAAGAGTGTATTTAAAAACTGTAACTGAGGAAAAGGGCTTAGCATGAAGATTGATGATTCCTACTCCTAGTCTGCCACCCTTCACTATGCTACCATGAGGGTGTTACCATATTAATTCTTCTTAAAATTTGCATTATTTTATTAATTTTATAAGCACACTGTTCATTCTCCAAGTAACTTTGTGATGTTTATTTAATTCATATTTTGTAAATGACAGTTGAATATACATTTTTTTTAGAACTGAGTTGGTTAAAAAAAGACAACAAACTCATATATTTAGTTAATATACAGGAAAATCCTTGATTTATATGTAATTGTGATTGTTTTTTTTAATCTAACAACACCAAAATCATACCAAAAGACAGCACAGAATAGTGGGTTAATCCACAGTCATTTAAAGTTTTTTAATTGTGCATTTAGGCAAATAAGGTATGGTATGGTCTGAATATAGAGTTACAAATTCCCTGGTCAATAAAAGAGTTACAGGATTTTATTGGACTTTAAAAGGTAAAGAAAGTGTGGAGAGAGAGGAGGTTTTTATTAAGCATTAAGAAAGGAGACCCCTGACAGCTCATCTTAATGCAATTGGAAAGGTTAAGTGATTAAAAATTCTGCTGGAAGCCTCATCAAAACTTCTGGTAGCAGACTAGTAAATTTAACTGTGTGGTACCAACTACCACAGCAATCCTTTAGGACATATCAAGAGTAGCAAAGACTTTTAATACTTTATTTCTAACAGTTCATTGTCCCTAAGGCCACATCAGCTTTTCCCAGCATAGATGACACAGATGAGATTGTTAGTTTTAGACCTCCTGCCTAGAGCAGATAACAGTTGCAGGGTTCACTATACCAGTATAACGTATGCACCGCATCAGTACAAATCAGGTGAGCTGACTACATGCTATCCTACCCCTTCTAGCTCTCTTTTTTATCACAAGAAAACAGGACATGGGAGTAAGGAAGGAAAAAGAAAAGAAACAATGAAAAGCTAAAACCAACAACCAAACACTGCTAAAGGCATGCATTTTAGGTGTCTATGAAGAAAATCCCTTACATCTTTTTATCACGGTGTAAAATATTTGTTATTTGGTACAGTAGCAGGGTTTGAATGGCTCTGCAGTTTGCTCTGTAGCACTTGCTGTAATAAGCAAATGAAAAAAAAACCCATTGTCTGAATATTCACTGTTTCTTGGAAAACCGAGTGGAAAACTGAAGTCATACCTTCAACTAAAACAAAAGAGCCAGAGAGTGCAAATATAACCTCATTAAATAAGGCAGCGAATCTAAGTGGCATACAAGGCTATTAAACAAACTAGATTGATCCATAATAATAAGAAACATATTTCACATCTGTTGAGCAGTTCAGAGCTTTTAACAAGAAATAGGCACACTACGCTGTAGAATAGTTGCTATTCTCCATCAGTATATCATTGTCAATGGCTGTGCTATCTCAAAAGAAGCACTTTTCCCATACACTTTATTGCTTGATAACTTGCTGATTGCTTTTACAAAGCAATAAATTGATGGCCTGATTCAGCAGTGACATTAGGTTATGTTCATTCTCTGTGATTGATGCTTTGAATTAGAACTCTTACATTCTCTTCTGTTTGGAAATATGAAATTCCAAACAAGTAAACCTGGTGTCACAAATAAAATGAGACAATGGATGTCAGATGAGTGAGATTTATACATTTAAATATCTAAATAGCTTTCCTCTTTATTAAAGTTTTCATAATTTATTGTTGAAGGGACTATCTTTCAGTTAAAAAAATCTAGTCAAATAACAAGGGAGGAAAAAAAAAAATAGAAGATGAGAGTAGAATTTCCACACTATAAATTTCTGCATTATTAGAAATGCATGTAAAGGTGAACAAAATAGGAACATATTAATTATTTAGATCTCAATTAAATAAATTTCATTATTTATGCATTTTACTGCAAGTTTTAAGGTAAAAAGGAATTTCATTATTTTTCACTGGCTGAAAAATTCATCCATCAACTATAGCAGCCTTTTTTATTATATATCATTTTGAAATGACACTTAAACGAGTAAGGCAATAGAAAAAAAAGATGAAATAAGAAAGGATGACTGCTAACTGTTTTTCATTATTTCTTCATGATAGATAAATTAAATAAGAAGCAGATTGTTAAAATAATTTTTAAAATGCAAATAAAGATCTCCAAGAAGTTCAGAATTTCAGTACAGCAGTGTTATTTCACTATAAACAAACAAAACTCAAACAAAGACAAAGCCCCCAAAAGCAAACAGCCCTCCTAATCTATTGACCATCACAGCTGTCAAGAAGCAGTTCTCCCCACTAAATGTAAAATTCAGAAAAAAGCATTGTCATGTGGGGAGCAATTCCAGGATAAATGTATTTTTACATGTGGATCATCCAAGTCACTTTGTGACAGATATATGCAGCTCCTTCACACCACGCGTAAAGTGCATCCCTGACTGCACTGCAGCCCAACATTTGAAACACGAGACAGATGAAAATCTCTACTTTGTCAAATCTGATGGTATTTTATGTGTGCATTAAGTTTGCAGGATAAATATATATAAATTAACAGCTTTAGCCCCAGTGTCTTCCTTGAATCTGACTGTGAGTTGAGAAAGATTGTAACAGCTCAGTTTTCACATCTGTAAATTGAGGACGATGTTATTTACTAACCTTCTTGTTGAAGCTGTGCAATTTCATTTGCTGCCTTGCTGTCTTTTATACTGGCCTTTTAAATTATACAGGCAACATTTAAGTGATAAATATTTACAGCAAAAGGCAAAGCATGATGGGCATCTGCTCATAGACTGATGCTCTTATCACTGAAAGGGCTATAAAATACAGTAGCTTTCACTTTCAGGTTCAATGTAATTCTTAGGCCATTCCTTTCAAAGAAGCAGTGGGTAAGAACTACAAATGAGATATACTTTCCTGCAACATATTTATTTTTTGTCTTTTTTTTTTTCCTGTTGTTCCTCCCTTTTAGTTTTGAAATCGTAATACAAATGGAAGAAAACATCATTTTGACTTCACTTATGCATCAGAACAAATCATAAATGCATCAGCCTATTCTGGCATAGTTCAGATGTAGTTTTGGTATAGTTATTGTTATGCCCTCTTTCTAGGGGTCTCAAAACACATATATTTTCATATTTTCAAGTTACTGTCAGTGTTCTTTACCCCACCACACAAAAGCAGCATCAAAAATTTTCCCCTAACTACACTATTTTTTTTACTGTTTCTTAATTTCTTTTCACTGAAACTTGGTAAATATTTATAAAAAGACTTTGAAAACCCAGTTTCAGGATTTTTACTATCCCTCTCCCCAGGAAAAAATCACATGCATTCTCAAAAAGTCTATTAGGTGTAGGTACAATTTTTATCATGGCATACAGTATGAAACCGCCTTGCATAGCGGGGACCTACAGGCTCCATGTCCCAAACAGCAGCACAAACACCTGCTGCAGTCCCACAGCACAGGAGTGTCCCCGCAGAATCAACCGGGACACAGACATGGACCATTTGTTCCCTCCTTTCCCTGACATTAGAGTGCTGTTATAGAGCTGGGGCCAATTCCTCTTTTCTTCCTTCCTCATGTCATTCCACTGCCCTGTCACAGTCTTTAGTTTTGGAATCGTAGAACGCATGAGGCTGGAATGGATCATAATGATCATCTAGTTCCAACCCCCACTGCTATGGACAGGGCCACCTCCCACTAGACCAGGCCACTCAAGGCCTCATCTAAACTGGCTTTGAACACTGTTGGGTTTGAGGCATCCACAGCCTCCCTGGGCAAGCTGTGCCTGTATCCCACCGCTCTCACAGTAAAGAATTTCTTCCATAGATCTATCTATCTATCTACATTTCCCCTCTTTCAATTTGTACCCATTGCTCCTTATCCTATCACGACAGTTCCTGATGAAGACTCCCTCTCTGGCTTCCCTGTAGGCCCACCTCACATACAGGAAGGTTGCTATGAGGTCTCCACGCAACCTTCTCTTCTGCAGGTTGAACAATCCCAACTTTCTCAGCCTGTCTTCTTAGGGAAGGTGCTCCAGGGCTCTTGCCAATTTCATGGCCCTCCGCTGGACTTGCTCCAACAGTTCCATATCCTTCTTGTGCTGGGGACACCAGAACTGTACCCAGTGCTCCAGGTGGGGTCTCATTAGAGCAGAGTAAAGGGAAAGAATCACCTCCTTGGACCTGCTGCCCATACTCCTATGGACGAAGCCCAGGATTCCATTGGCTTTCTGGGTTGTGAGCTCACACTGCCGGCTCATGGTGAGTTTTTCATCAGCCATCATCCCCAAGTCTTGCTCTGCAGGGCTGCTCTTCATCACTTCTCTGCCCAGCCTGTGGGTGTGTCTGGGATTTCCACCACCCAGGTGCAGGATCTTGCACTTTGCTATGTTGAACCTCATGGGGTTTTCATTGACCCACCATTTAGGTCTGCCAAGATTGAGGCATAGAAGTTGATCAGAACCCCAGCCTTCTCTTTGTCCAGGGTAGCCAGGTGTCCTGTTTCCTTCTGGAGAGGGCCCACGTTATCCCTTGTCTTCCTTTTGCTTTCAACATTTCTGTAGAAATCCTTCTTGTTATTCTTAATATCCCTGGCAAGGTTCAGTCCTAACTGGGCCTTGAATTCCCTAACCTTGTCCCTAGCTTCCCATACAAATTCAGTGTACTTGTCCCAGGGCACCTGTCCTCACTTCCACCTCCTGAAAACTTTTTTGCTCTGAGTTTTCTCAGCAGCTTCTTATCCATTCTTGGAGGTCTAACGGCATTTTTGCCCAATTAATTCCTCATTGAGGTGCCTTGCTCCTGAGCTTGGAGGAGATGATCCTTGGAAATCAGCTAGCATTCTTCGGCCCCTCTGCCCTCTTTCTGCTTTTCACCTCACACTGGTGTGCAAAGACTCCAGAGCAATGGATGTTGTTCCAGGTGTACTTTATACAAGCTTAAAGAAATGGTTTCATGTTTGGCAAGTGCCACGCGGCAGCACCAGCAGTAGGAAATCCATACTGGTGCCCCTCACAGAGAGGTCAGCCCTAGGATGATTGGCAAACAGATTCCAGGCTTAAATCTAGAAGTGGCTTGCACTTTAAGAAATGTTCTTGTCGGTACATTTTGGCAAATTTTTCTCTAGCAAATTTTATTACTTATTTGTTAATATAATTTCCATTAAGCATGCTTCCAGTAGATATAGCAGCAGGAAGTTACAGAAACTTTTCAGGCATCAGACTCAAGATTCATACAATCACACAGGAAGAAGTGCAAAAATCAATACATGGCTTGGGACCGTGGAGAAAATGTCAACATGTTGCAGCATTTTTGAATAATTGCTGTGGAAAAGATAAATCGTGCCTCTAAACTCTGCATGGTTCTTAACATATACCAGAACTTATGGGATAAATTTGGTTTGGGGATTGTGAGATCATCTAATAATCAAAGGCTAACAAATAACGTAGACTCTTTCAAATGAAAAATTAACCATTTGGAGTAATCAATTAATCAAAATGTGTGCCTGACATCTAACAGAGGCATTGAAGTTTCCTTAGATGAATCAAATGAACTTTATATGACAAAATTAAAAAAAGAAAAAGAAAAAAAACCCAACTTAATTATAACATGAACAAAAAAAGAAACTCACAAAACAGCACCTCACATGACCAAGAAAATGGGGAAAGATTCTGTTGGGTTAAAAGGCCCATGAACGAGAATAAGTTGTGGAAACATTCAGTAACTACGATTACATAGGAAAAATAATTTTTGCATATTTATTTTCAATGACTATGCTAGCAAGATGAATACAAAGTCTTCTTATTCATAAAAAATATACTTTAAACAAACACAGTAAAAGCATCAAAAAATCTTTTGAAAATCCCTGTTAAACCTTTCGTGTGACATATATCCACAGAAAGAAGTGGTAAACAGAACAATGTTGGCAAAATTACCTAGGACAGGATATTTTCTGATAAATCTTCCAGGACATGTTGAAAGAAGACTGGGTCATTCACATGACACAAAAAATGTTGGAGAGATCAGGGGAAAAGATTATTTCAGACTTGCACATATGCACTCACTGACATAAAATCCTGAAGGAGAATAGCTGGTGAAAGATAAGGCATTGCTGCTGGCAATCAAAACCTTACCTGCTTCTTAGAACTGCCTAAACTAGCAGGTTTCATCATTTGATGCTATCTGTTGACTCCTTTAACATTGTGGACCACAAGTAAAGAATATTGGCCTAAAATCACTGCAAATGAAGTAGCATTCAATGAGAAAGCTTATAAATGAGACAAAGACTGTGTCCTGTTCTCAACAGGACACAAAAAGGAAAATCAGTCTAAATCTATCACTGAGAATTGGAAAATGAGGTCTCCATTGGCATGCTGCAACAGGAGAAGGAGAATTTTATTATATTTGCATTCTTCTTACCAGCATGGGCATTACTAACCAGGAAATTATAATCAACATGTAGTCTGTTAATTCTTGGATTATAATATTTTCCTAAGCCGCAAGGAACAGTGGAGTAATTATTGCCTCAGAGCAACAAAATACAATGCCAGCTTGTAAAATGCTGTTTGATTTTGATTTAGAAGAGTCCGTGTCCATGAATCTTTACACATATTTATTTTGTGTAATAAAAAATGTTATCAGCAACTGGACATGAAATATACACAAATAAGAATAAAGTTTTGGGAACTTGTCAGAAGGACTTCTTGTTTTTCTACATATTAGTAACTCATTTAAAACTTGTATCCCTTCTCTTTCTTAGGTCTAGCTTAAAAGAGTGTTAATTCTGCTTGCTCAGAAAACAAGACTGTTTCAGCTAAGTAAATTAGGATATTTCATAAGTGGGCACACCTTATATACATCTGCACAATAGATGTAATTTGGCTGAAAAATTAGTTGCATGTTTTAGCGCTAATACTCTTTTTTTTTTTCATACTTTGTCCCATGAGTTTAGCCAAAAGAGAGACATGTAGTACAGCCTCACAGTGATGTCCAGATAATAAGGTTCTAAAATACATTTACATTTTTAGCATGGTAAACTATAGAGTGAGGAACACAAAAATGGAGAATTAATACTGTTGGATTATTGATAGGTGAGACAGCCTGCTAGGATTTCTTTGTGACTAACCTAAAAATACCCACAAAAATCCAAACAAACACGAAAATCCTCTACCAAAACAAACACACACACACACACTCACACACACAGATGTCCTAGATAAAGTTTTATGTGCCCTTTTCCACCCAAAAAAACAATAAGTAGAAAGGTGTACTGTAGAACATATAAAAGAGTTTCTTTCAGTCCAATATTAACAGAAGACTAATGCTGAGATCCTTCAATTTTTCTTTCTAGAGCCAGATTAAAATCCAAAAGATTTGTGACTTCATTTTATGTACTATAAAATGAAGTTTTATACTTTTCTGCTGAACTCTTCAAGTCATCGGGAAACAAGGCTGACTAAACCACAACTGGTATACTTCTTTTCCCATCCCGTCTGGCTCCCCACTACCCTGCAGGGAAAGGGAGCTGAGTGAAGTAAAAATAAAAGATGACCTTTTTCTGCACACTACATAAAATCAAAATTAATCAGGGAAAACTACTTCAGATGTAGGAAGTAACACTTTACCTATGAGCCCCTAAACCCCAGTTGTGTTTCAGACAACAGTAGTGATGTACTTTCTTCTTTCTCAGGAAAACTCTGAAATTAAGTAAAAGGCTCTCTCCCCCAAAAAATGTATATTTCTTTTACCTTATGAAGAAGCACTTGGTAAGTAAAATCCATGATATAATAACTTGTCTTTATTTAGCAATAAGGCTTACCATGTGAAGCAATAACACATTTGTGAGATCCAAAGCCCTACTTCAGATAGAGCTCTTGATGATGGATGCGTCCCTTGCTCCAACTCTATATTCTGTTTTTCAGTAAGTGTAATAGCTCTGACTCCACGGATATAAATGTTCTCAACTGATTAGATTAGTTAAATGCCAACCCTCACTTTGGGATCTCAAGGCTGCCGTAGTTGCTATTAAGCTATTGATTAGAAAGTAGGGCTGAAATACCAAGGTTCACAAACACTGCAAGTCCCTCTGCTCCCGTTCTGTTTTTTAAACCTTGAGAAATTCAAGGTATGGGTCTTCTCCTATATCTACGACCATGCCCATTTATACTACACACAAAGAAAATTCAATCAAATAAATTAGCTAGATGAGGAGTCTCACCTCATTGAGCAGAACCATATGTTTAACCCTGCTGCAACCTGGAGAACCATGCAGAACATGAAAGAAAAATTTCAAATTTGACTATAGACTTAACCGATATGTTTCTGAAAGCTGTGGGTTTGGTCTTAATTAGATAGGGAAAAGTAAACAGACATCAGTATTATTGCTTTGTTTTTAACATACTAGCGCTATTGTTATGCTTTATTCTTCTGCAATGTACCACCAAAAAATTGATCTTTCTGGTAACAAATGTAAATTGTGTCTCTCCTCCTGTCTTGAAATGGTGACAGATTTTCTATTATCTTCACGTTCCAACATTGATGACAACAACTGAGCCCTTTCCAGAGTCATTTTTTTCTCCTCATTTCATTTCTGATCCAATGTAGGTACTTAACATTCTTCACACACACTGAAAAGAAATAAAATATGAATTTTAAGGTTCTCAGTGGCATTTTTGTTTAATTTTAATGAGCTCTCAGGCTATATGTTCCTTTGACAGGAAAGGAAGTTGAAATATGCTTCATTCACATTTGGACTTGAAATGAGTGATCCTAATGATTCAATGAAAACAAAACCTCAACAGATAAAGAACAACTAATTATGTTACCAAGGAAAGGCAAGGATCCCGAGAAGTTTAAAATGTAACATTTTCTGAAAAACTGTTACCACAGATCACACTCACAGTTATAAAAAATTAAAATAAGCATAAAATTAAGCTTAAGCTAGTATCTTTGGAAAAAGTTTGTTTACATCAAATATCTGAAAGTGGCTAATGATACATTTAGCTGTAAAACACACAAAAATGGTAATGTCAGACATAAACTTTTATACATCATTCTGCCGCCGTTTCTTAATTCTGACCTGGGGAGACCTCTAGGGGTGAGAGGTTGATTCTGTACTCGGTGTCCCTGCTGAGATTGCCGGCTGGGGAGCCAGCAGCCCTGGACGGCCCGAGACCACTTCTTCCCTGCTGAGGCCCCAGAACTGAACACATTCTTCAACAAAGATTTTATCAACAACCTACCATGCTTGGTCTCTAATCAAAAATTCATCCCACACAAGGAAATACTACAGGTTCTATAAAATAGCATAATAAAATTGTGGTGTAGTTATTATTTCTAATTGCAGTTTATTTGAAAAGTATAAAATTTTCCCATTTTTATTTTTTTAAATTTATAGTGGATTTTTGAATGCATTTCCATCACATTCCAGGACTCCCAACACACTGAACACAATGCAGCACATTGCACACTCAAAAAATTTAATATTTTTTTTCAGTTTTGCAGTCCTTATGTCCTGAATCAGTGGACTAAAGAGAGCTCAGACTGTGGGAGTTTTCCTGTATCTGAGATCATGTCATATTTGCCTGTGTCCGAAAAGAAATTCAGGTAATAAATTATCTTTAGTTGTTTCATTTTATTCATTCTGCATTTAAATTTGAAAGACTGAGGAGGTATTTGAATTGTAAAGCTGCCCCTTGATACATGAGGGGTTTTTAAATTGGTGAGGTATCCAAATACCTTTCTAAATACATGTAGAAGAACACTACCTGATGGTGTACCATCCCCATGATGTACTTTTTCAGCAGAGAGTAAATGCAAAGCAGTAGGGAGGACAGAGCAGGGTGTGAGCCCAAGATCTCCCACACTCATCCCGCTCCCCATTTAGAATATGATAATGAATCATGTGCCTAACACATGTGCCAAAGTTCTCTTTTCATGTTTAGCATTCTCTTTAGAGCAAGGAGGGAGTGGAGAATTAGTTGTATAAGTTGAGGAAGGCCAACTCTGACCCTGGGTCAGGGACCTGCTGCTTCTTCAGCTGATATGTGTGCATCAGTCTATAGAGAATGAAGTTATCATAAAATTGTGTCATGCACTAAACTAAAACTTAAAAAATCTTCGAAGGAGGCAGAATTCAGAATCAGCATACGTATACATCTTTGTATATATATAACACATAAAACATACGATGTTTATGGCACACCATCATTTTAAACCTTCTGCTGTTCTGCAATCAGGTTAAAGTTGCTTAAAGATTAGCTTTAAATACAGCAAAATCAGGCAGTTGAAAGGAGAATTACTATTTCTCTTTCTGCTTTGTCGATATCATGGTGTTGGAATATAAAAAAAGAAAAGAAAAGAAAAATAGATTCCCACTGCTGCCGTCACATAGTGTGGATAAGGAAGAGCAGGGAAATGTAAGGCAGAAACCTATCCCTTCTCTTACAATCAAAAGAGAAAGCCTGCTCTGCAGGATCCTCCCAATAGATCTTGATCTTAGTTCTCACTGTTTTCCCTACATTTCTCACTGTCTTTTCTGCCACAGCTAAGAACCAGCCCTCATTTTTGGGACCAAAAAAAATTGCATTCTGTCTATGCTTCTGAGAGGCTTTGGGTCAGGCCCCCTGAACCATCTGTGCTTTGAAAACAGGTGAACAAACAGCACTCCACACCACATAAACCTCCCCTCTATTTCCCTTGCAATGAAAGCATGTAAACAAGATGACTTTTTTCCCATATTCCTCCACTTCAATTATATCTCTTTCTGCAGATCACACACGGTGTTCTAGAGCTCATTATGACTGATAAACAATGCCTGGACAGTTCTTGGCCCAAGAGCCACTATCCAAAATATTCATCGGATACACTAATATAAAGGTTTTTAGCTGGCCCTTCCAGTGGGGGTGTACCTACAAAATTGCCAACCATTTGACCATTGCAGTTATGTAGCCTCACAAAGTGGATGATTTCACCAGCAAAGGCATTCCTCTAAAATGATAAACTGTATCAATACTGGACTTTTTCAAACTTCATGTTTCTTTGGGATTAAAGTAATAAAAATGACATGCTTATGTCTGAAATAGCTAGGCTAGTGATAAGACCCAGGTGGACTTTTTCTCCTGAAACAACTTCATTGTGCATAACATAAGATACTGATTCTTATTCTACCTATTGTCTCCCATCTCGTGTGCCACTCTAGACAGCTCGCTTTGCCTTTCAATACCTCCTTTCTTCCATCCTCATATTTCAACTCTTCACACACCAGTCTCTTGATCCACTTATGTAGTGCCAGAAGCCTCAAAATCTTAAACACATTTCAGTAGAATATAAGGTCATACAAAATCATTTCCAGAAGAGCCAACCTCTACCAAAACACAGGATGACTAGACAATAATTTTTTTTTTTCCTGTTAGTTGAATAAAAAAGAAAAGGTCTGATGTTTTCAGATTGAATACTTAATAAACGTGCTCTACATACACTAAATTTGCATTGCCTGACGGGATACGTCCGTTCCAGGCCATGTATAGCTCCAGCAGCTTTTCTGTGCACCTGCATCCAATTCCACTTATAAGAAGCTTGGTGCTGCTATTGGTGGCTGACCCAAGATTCAAGATAAAATAATAAACTCCAAGAAATCTTCTCTGACAGACATAGCATCCGTGATGGGCTTGGTTACAGTTTACTGTATATTTTGTTTTAAAAGGTGCTCATCATCAGTGAGGGCAGCCGTCTGCTCACTGTTTTGTTCTAGAGCAATGAAAATTGCATAACTAAATGAATCAAAGATGGAGCTGTCCCTGGAAGTCACTAAGAATGACCAGCTGGGGCAAAACTTCTGGATTGCAGGGGAGAGATCTTACAGACAAAGAGAGATGTAAAGTCCCACTAAGACAGTGACAGTACAATAAGACAGTATAATAACATAACCAACTGCATGGCACAGAATAAAAACAAAAAAAAGAAAGTAAATGGAAAGTCATCCTAGAAAAGTTCAAGAATTACGGGTTGTGGATTTTATTTTTGGTCAGACCTTTTAATGTCTTAACCAGAAAATCTGACTTCTCTCTATTTCAAAAGTTTTTTTTTTATTATTCCTTGTACTGTAATAAGATTATGTTTTAGTAATTGGAAAGCCATTAGTGATTTTTGGTAATATCACTTTAAGGAAAAGTTGCAGACAGTTCCACTTCAAAGATCTGGCCAGAGTGGGGCTTTGTCACAACTTGTGAGTAAAAAAGTCAATGTCTCAGTGTGTGATGGCTGTGTTGAAACTGCTGCTCAGAACTGAGCAGTGTCTCTCTGTTACTTCTACAGCTTCTATATCACTACCTGAGAAGATCACCATTTTTAAGATATTATCTACAACTTCTTGAAGCAAGGTAGAACACGCTTCTACAACTAGTAAAATAAGAACTACAAATCATACATAATCTGTAGTATGTAAACCAGTAAATTCTACCACATACCAGGTTGCTTTTGCTAAGCCTGAGTTTTCTCTTAATATAAATCAACAAGCCAGCTTTTCTTGATTATGTTAATGATCAGGACAAAGGGAAGGAAGTAATTAGTATCCTCAAATCAGCAAATGTGACCGCAGAATAGATGTGTACTTCCTAAGATTGTTCCTGCAATATATAACATAGATGATATAACTACATATGCACTGTGTTTTCCTTCCTTTCTAAAAGTCTAATCTCCTGCCTACTCTAGGATGTATCTGCCTATTACCTAGATCATGTCTTTGTCTGTTGTTTGTTAGGAGGCTTGCTAGATTTCTGATTAATGTTCTTGATTAGAAACAGCTGTCCTGTATCTTCCCCTTCAAAGGCAATTGTAAAGAAATGGACAAGCACTATGGGAAATCATCTGTTAGGAAATTCCAGCACTTTTTAAATTTCTATTTTTTTTTTATTTTAATACAAATCCAATGTTAATGGTTTCCTCAGACAGTGATATTCCACTAATATTATTAATTGTGCTTTCAGACTGAGCACCTATTGGCAGACATTACAAGCGCTGAACAACAAGTTTTTTCAGAGAAATAGTTTAATTTTCCAGTAAATTAAAAAGTGATTTCCATATTTCAAAATACTGAGCATGCCTGGGCAGAAGAGAAAACAGAAGATTTCTGTGTGCCTTTCTCTCTGCATCATTCTCTTAACTTGACAGTATGATATCAGTCTTGAGTTCAGTTATAGTCAAAATATTCAGACACTTAGAGTTTTCAGGTGGTTTATATTACCTAATATTTAGATACCCACACAGTTTGTTAGGTCACACTGCAACAAAGGACATAGAATGAAAACTTTGAAGGGCCTACTCTGGGAGAACCTTAGATCACCTTATTATTTATTAATGCTTCGTGTTTGAAATTCCATTCAGGAGTTTCTATACACATATACATATACATTATTTTAAAAATTTATTTAACAGAAGAAGTTATGCAAACTCCCAAAGTGAGACAGAAACTGTGTTTAAGTCATGGGTTGCCAGCAGCAAAAGTCACTACAAAGATTAATGAAAACAAGATGTTATCCTAGAAGATGCTGTAGTCATTCAAAATCTCTTCAGAGAATGAAGATCTCAATATGGCTCCATGGTAATTGCAGGCAAATGTCAACTTGGCATATTTAGCTGCAGTTAAACATCATCAGGGAAAAAAACCCCACAGCTCTGTATTGGGCTTTGGCAGAGCATCCATTATAGCTAATTGTCATACATTTCAGGAATCTCATTTTGCAGTGGAGTGGCAGAGAGATTGCTTGGTTTTTTTTGTTTTCTCAAATTTCTAGAATTTGTTCTTAACAGCTTTTACCTAGGCAGGGGGATCAGGTGAATTGATTTGCTTGTCAGATACATGTTTTATTAACCACTCAAAGTGGTAGGAGAGCTCCAATTAATCCTTTGAGAGCAGGAAGGGTTGCCCAATTGAGACATATAGTAAACCAGTGTTCTTCTCCTACCAGGAAATTCTTGTAGCCATCAAAGAGGCCAAATTAAAAAAAAAAAAAAAAGAAAAAAAAAAAGTAGGATGGAAATGTCATCCCTCAGCATTAAACATGCTTTGCAAGAGATAACAATCTGTAAGCCTCCCTATGAATTCGTAAGAAAGACACATATATACACAAGAGAGGTCTTTAATTTCACAAAGATTTCCAGATAACGGTGAGTTCACAAATTTTCACGTCTTGAATTTCTTTTTGGAAGTGCCTCCTTGAAAGGAAATTTGTCTGTATTTGCATGTTCACGTACAGTAAAAGAAGCAGCACTTTTTATTTTCAAATTTAATGCAATAAAAACACCAATTATTCTTCTCAAATTATCAGTTTCTGGTTTGACTGCACCACAGACAGCAGGAGCCCTAAGAGCAGAATCAGATTCTTATATTGATGCTGGCCTTTGAGAACTGTCTTCTGATCTTATTGCATGTGCTGATTCACAGGTCTCAGACCAGGTTGTTCCAAAGTCTCATGACAATCAATTACAAAAAGCATGTTGAGCAACAGCCATGACATATGGCCTCAGTCTTGGGAGCTCTGCTCTCGTGATTTGGACACAGTTCTAGTCAGGGCAGAAAATAACACATTTTAAGGCCTGAGCATTCACTCCAAGAACGAAAACATCAGAAACCACACAAGAAGTGAAGTGAAGCAAAGAGAACAGAAAATACTTCTCACTCTTCTTCCACTTAAGAGCTTTAAAATGAACCAAGTAACGAGTAGATCGTTGCTTGCTCCTACTTTCCTAAAGTATCCAACAGGGAAATAGTAGCTCAGGTTAGATTCTGAGATGAAACTGTCTGATCCCACACCCTCTGTGGCCTAAGCTAGTCCTCCATTATTCTACAAGCAGCTAACAGGCAGTTATGGCCCTATATACTTCGACTACACTGAAATGCTAACGCATGTTGAGAAACTTGATGTGAAGCAATCATTTTGGGGCATGTGAGTTAACACCGACTGAGATAAATGGGCTTGTTCTCACTTCTCAGAGCTTTGATGTCAGTATGGAGGTATAAGGAGGAATCACTTCACTTGCATTGAGGAAAAGACTGCCTTCTGCCTCGCTCTTGAAAACTAAAACTAATTGTGGAGAGAAAAAGATATCAATTGCCTCAGACAATTCTGAGGACACCAGGAAACTCTGGTTAAATCTTTACTGGTGGGCATTGCTGACAAAATTTTAAAAAATATTAGCATTCTGAAAACAAATGGGCTTAACTTGACCATTAGCCATGAAACCACATCAACTACAGCAAGACTTATTACATTTCACCATAGCTTCAAAAATATCCCTGTTTAATATTAGCAATTTTCTTTTAGAATAAGGAGTCTTGTCTTTGTTATTATTATGGCAGGAGACATTCTGTTGTCAGAATTTTGCCATATATGCTCGGAACAATCAAATTTTAAATGTTTCATGAGCATACTCATTAATATATTAGAGCAAGTTAAAAGATGGATAGTAAAAACCTGCAAAGTTTGCAAGGAGAGGAATAAAGTTAGTATTTCCAGTGCCTCAGCTACTCATTTTCAAGTGTTTGATGAAAGCCAAAAATGTACAATCTGATTTTCACCCATTCTGCCTGCTACATTAACTACATATGCTGAAATCACGGGGACAAAGATAGGAGAGAAACAAATTTTAAAAATTCCAAGAGAACTAACGTGGTAATTTTGTTATTTATAATTGCATGACATAGTGAACTCCGGTCACTAATGCACAACAATTGAATATAGTGCAAAAATATTGTCAACATTGAAATCAACTGAAATAAGCTCAACAAGGCAGGTGAGAGCAAATATGTTACAAATATATTATCTACAGCTGTCATAAACTCCATGGATGCTACCTGATCTCCTTCTGATATGCCAGCCTTTCTAAACAACTTTATGAGCAAGGGAATTCTTCTCTGAACATTTTATTTGCATACACATATAAACATATACATACATATATATTTAATAAATAGTCACAAATATGTATATATACATATATTTTAAAATATAGATTGGTGTTAAAGCACCCAGGGGCATCAGTCATTAGATATTACTCTGCTTCCCAGCTAGAGAGCTACGGTAGTCCTGAATAATTTCTTAATGAGGAGAAGTCTCTTTAAAAAATACTGCTGCAATCCAAAGCAGCATAAAATAAAGTTCTCTTTTTCCACTTAAGAGAGTAACAGGCCCTAAACCATGGCCTCTGCCAGGTAATTTAGCACAGTACCAGTTATATTAATATTTCTGTTCTATTTGTCTAAATCATCTATGCACTGAAATAATTCACGGTGCCATTGTACCCGTTTCTCCCAAACAATAATTACAGAAAATGACACAAAATACTTGATTTGTAGGTGGGCTTATTCTTTAAATGGATCTTGCTAATGGAAAAGACTCTTGATTCATGAGTGTAGTTTAATGCAAAACAATTTTATGCCATGGTAAATTACCATCAAAACATAAAAAATAAATGAAGCCAAGTTGTGCCTGAAATTAATCAAAACTATCTTGAAAGGTTCTTGATTTGCAATCTAAAATACAAATTGACAGAAATAAAAACTTAATATAAAACACAAAGCTAGAGGCATCTGAATATTTGGCAGGTAAGTACTGATAGAATGTATTTTATAGGAAATTAAAGCTGCACATATAAACTAAGGGTATTTAAATATTTTATAAGAGCTCTTCAGTGGTGATTGCTCCCCTCCACAGACACCAAATTTGATTACTTGTACCAGTACTTGAAAAACAGTTTGCAGCTATCAGAAGTGCCCATCAGTTTACACCACTAGTTGTCCCATTGCATTTACCTCCTGCAGAACTGGGAAGGTGCCGTTGTTTCTTTGTTCCTTTTCACAGCAGCCATTTCCATCACAGTTGGAAGGTCCACATTTTGAAGCAATATCAAGTATCACTACCTCTTGTCTCAGACAATAAGAGACATCTTAATGAAGCCTGTGGAAATATTGATATCTGAACTGCTAAAATATTTGTCTAAATTTTCACAGGATTTATTCTGTAAGGGAAATTAGTATTACGCTGGAATATTTCTGTCATATCATTTTATGGATTGTTTGAGAACTGTAATTTCCAGAAAACTTCCCTGTACACAGAAATTATCAGGGTTAAGCCCACCATTGTGTGCACTTCCAGAGACAGTGAAACCTGGTAAAAATCCTCAAGTTACATTTAAATATGGGGATCAGGAGCTGTAGACACCAGATCAGGCACAGATCTGGACCTCCTTTCCACACCTCCTCAGTGTCTTGCTTTCTGAAAAAGAGAAACCCTAGTGAAGGGGATGGGAAAGAGCTAATACTTCAGTAAGCTTCAAGCCTGAATAACCAAGGAGATGTTGGTTTCTTAGGAGAGTGTGGTGCCTGACTGAAGGCAAGACTGGGGCAGGGAGACCCCACATGAAGTCAGGGCTCTACTGCCCAAACCAGGCTGGAGAACCCCTGATCCCCAGCTGCAGCAGGAGCTCCGACAGCTTGCTGGCTCTCCAGCTCAAGTGGCTGGAGGCAAGGCAATTCAAGGAACTTCCCTGAGTTCAGGCAGTTGGCTGATCCCTTTAACTTTGGGAATATCCAACAGGACAATTTTCCAGAATATTTTACTAGTACAGATTTTCCTTGGAAGCAAGATTTTTTATTCTTTTTAAATAAATAGCTCTCTATTCCATTCTAAATTGCAACAGTAATTTTTCAATTATCAGTGTTTCATTGAAACAGGAAACAAGTTTCATTCAGTTCTACTCACAGCTGAAACCATGTCCATCTAACTATAGTTAGTATGTAGAAAAATCAAATCACCTTAGAAAAGAATTCTCAGTCTTTTATCTGTCTTTTTTTTTTCCAGCAGAGTCCACTTCTGCAAGGGAAATTACTGAGTCTTGCGGGTCACTCAGATACAACCATGATCAATACCATAACAAACACCATAAGAAAATTAATTCATCCTGATATCAGAACAGGATTAACAGGAAATAAAGCACTTGACCACATTTTGAACTGTGATAATAAAATTCTTACAGCTTCCTTTCAAGTGTGTAGCAGGGAAATTTTGCGTAATGAATGAGGAAGGACTTCTATTGGAGGGGAAAAAGAGATATTATATGATCATATAGTCAGTCAAAGTCATAATTCAAGCAGAACACAAAGGACAATTCTATGCATCCCTTGAGTCTTTTTCATCACATAGTTACTGCTTTTCAAACTTCACATTTCATGTAGCCTGATCACAAGAGAATGAGACCTTCTGGTTTAGACCCATCTCTACACCACTCCAGTTAGCCTGACTTGAAACCTCCATTTTAAATATTGATGATCTTTATTCCCACTGTGCAAAAGTGCAGATCTCTACTTAAACTCTACAAGTGTTTACTTCTGTGTCATGTGTATAAACAGAGAAATAGCTTTTCTCTTTTCTTCACTGGATAACTTGAACATGAAAACCTGTTTTAATGTGGTATCCAGCTAATATCTACCCTGCTAAGGAAGATTTTACAACGAATTTTATATTTTGTAAACAGGAACAAACTGAGTGTAATGGAGTTCAATGAGCCATATAAAATCAAATCCTGACTGAGGAACTAAGTGTAAAAGATCAGTCCATTATAGATTTATCACTGGCCTTGTTCTTGTTTTCAGAAAAGACATACTCAATTTTTCTCCTGATTTATTAGTAAAGTAAAAATTATATCTATCCATTTAGTATTTAATCGTTTAGTGATAGGTCAAAAGCAAATGAAAGAAGTGTCCGTAACCTGGAGGGAGAAGGAAGATCTCTAGGCCATGGATCCTAATTGATTTTTACTACTGCTACAGTCTCTTTCACCTTCCACCATAAAATTGGCTTTCATGTAACTACTGGCACATACAGAAAGATTAAATTGCTTCACTGAAAAGGAAATTTCGTCTTCACATGCTTCACTTTCAGTCATTTATGGTATAAACAATCACATTAGCAGTTATGCATGACATCAAAGAACCCACCACCTCTGAAGAGAGATCCCTAAAGCCAGTAAATACTTTTAACAAATCACTTATGCAGTACTTTAATTTCAAAGGACTTTACAAGTGCTTCTAACAAATGAGCACAGCTTTATGTGTATGTGCAGTCTTCTGGCTAGCTTAAAGCAAACTGTATACTTGACCTTTACTTCAAAGGAGAGTTAAAGGGCTGCACAGAGATGCTGCTCCCAGAAGATTTAAGCAAGATACCAGCAGCTGTCTTCCAGTAGCTAGTTCATTCAGTGAAGAGCCTCCATTCTTTTTGTGTTAATATATTGAAACATTAACTTCATGGATCACAAATACGAAAGTTAAAATCATGCTTAGTCCTGATAAAGCTATTGAATTTACCCCTACTTGGAACAAGTTTCATCAGCTGGTGAGGGTGCAACTGAGGCAGCCCAGAGCTGTCCTGTGCAGCTGCTGCTGGGCAGTCTAGGTGCTGCAGCTGCCACCCTGCCAGCCTGGGCTGCAGCAAGCTCTTGGCGGGAGTGACTAGTCCAAAGCTAACGGGCAGATGCTTATATATTGAAAATTTGAAGGCTTGTATCTGTATGTTTGCATGTATGAAAACTTCTAGTGCAGCTGTCTGGATGCTTTAGCTGGATATCACTTGGTAACAACCTTCAGAAACTCTCAGCTGGAGCCACTGGAAGTCTGGGCAGTAAAAGCAGGGATAGAGAAAGGGTGGGAAGTAGCATATCTCTGTAAGGACAGATGCAGTTGAAAGAAAAGGTATCACACCACATCAGCTCTTTGTTGGTTGTTTTCAATATTAGAAAGGCTGGGAAACAGCAAGCAAAAACTTAAAGCTTAGAAAAGATAGATGTATATTTACCACAGAATTACATGGTATGATCAATATTTAAAAGGTTAATAATTGAAAAATGAAATATGTTACTTTTAGACAACCACAGGTAAAAGAACAATTGAGAAAAACACTTAGCAGTTTGTGCTTATGCTACACTTTGCTATATTTACTGGTTGGCAATGTAACAACTCTTTTTGGTGCAGCAGAAAAAATAAATAGAAAGCAGATAGCTCAATAGTGGAAGCTCAAAGTCTTCACATTTTGCCCCAACCACTAAGAAAAAGAAGAGAGAGATTCTTCTATTTTCAGCCAATATTTACAACTGTGATCTGTCCTCATACCATACATATAGGCACATACACATACAATTAAGTAAAAGAGAATTTCATAAAGCATTGATTCTAAAATGCAATATATTCTTGTAACCAGTGATAAAAACTGGTATTGGAAAATCTTCATTGTCTCCATCTGTTGTAAAACACTGCATCAACAGATATTTAGTGAAGGGAGTTAAATCAGCAAGAACAGCTTTTCTGAAAAAGTATCTGGGGATGGCAGGTAGCCATGAAAATGCCTCTTAGCAAGTGAAATGTGGCATTCATGCACAGTGATAGTCAGTGCTAAGTTTTCACTCACTTTTCCATCAAAAAAATGAACGCTGAAACTGCTCAGTCAGCAGACAGCATCTGAAGTATTCAGACATGTCTGTCAATCACATAACACCAGTATAAAAAACAGAGCAAAAAGGCAAACACTTTGCAAACATGCACTTGAGCATACAAATTACTCAGGGGATGCTTAATTATGATGCTTAGAGAAATCATTTCACGAAGATTCGTTATACAAAAATGGAGGCTAAATTAATAGACTAAATTCTCACTGTTGTAGAACAATGCAATTTAAAAGCTCCAGCACCTTGCCAAAGAAAAGTCACCTTTCCAAATTCAATCTGTGCTAAAAGACATCTTATAAAAGAAAGACTGTAGACTACTGAAGACAATAGGTCAGCCAGTTCGATACAACAGGCCAGATTTTCCCTCTAGTGTCATCCTATCTGAGTTACACCTGAGATTAATTTACTCTGTTGTCTATGTAGGACAGCACTACAATGAATACATCAACCTTTTAAACTCAAAGTGTCACTTTCATGCCATGCTCGCTCCCTAGCTCTGTGGCTGGCTTAAATGGAGTGATGGGTTAAGTTTACTAGTGGTTATTCTAATCAACAGACATGTGACAAAGGATGTGTTGCACAGGATAAACTTACTCTCTTAGTATCAAAACTGTGATACTAGAAGAAGATTTGCTTGCATATATTTGGACCTGTGTGTATAAACATGTAACATAATGTGGTGGTACCTTGGTAGGTCTTCTGTCTGGTTACAGCAGCACAGTGTTAAAAAAAAAGTTAAAGATTGCTTAAAACACAGCGTCAAAAATCAAAGGAAGTAATGGTGTCTTTCCTCATGCAACAGACGGATTCAGAAATTAACCTTCTGAGTTCCATAGGCTGTCCTCAGAAAAGGTACAGGATGCTTTGAAATGAAATTGAAGCTATTCTTCCACGATATGCCAGCATTACCCGCAATGTTGGTAATAAGAGAGTAACGTAGTTCCATCCTTTATTGAATAGTTTCTCTTGTGACTGTTACTGCCATCTACAATAAGCTCAAATATATAAATTTGTAAAATATAAATTTAAGTTTTCTCTCGCACAAAGATATTATCATGTGGGTTCCATGGTGGTCATGACTACTAGGAACAATCAAAAAGTCAAAACCTGCAGTGATGTCAGAGCTATCAAAAAGTTAAAGTCTGCAATGATATCTACCAAATCAAGGCAAAATTGTCTCTCTGCTGTCTGTTCAAATCCAAAGAGATACAGCCTGGATCTGTAGAGAAATGGGTTAGGTTTGGGGTTTTTTTAAACCTCAGGGAAACAAGTGGGTTTTGTGACACTAAGATCTAGAGGATGTTTCAAGAGAACCCTAAGATTGTTTTATGACTATTTCAAGAGAAAAAAAACTGTTTATTTTTTAACTATATATTAGTTTTTCCTTGGTGTAGTCAAAATAAAATCAGTGCTGAAAATAAGACTCTCAAAGTGATACTGACATGTTCTATGCAAATTAAACTCTGTAATGTAGAAAAATTATTAAAATATGTTTAGACTTCAGTAGAGAAGCAAGGTTTTAGCATGTGCTTATGCAAGTAGAGCAAGTAGAGCAAGCGTGCTTATGCTCTAAGGAAATTACAAGTGAAGACACTCTTAAGCAAATTTGTTGTTTCCTGATCCAAGAAAATTACTGTAATGCCATCACTCCTCATTTAATCCTCTCCCTAATGTTCTGTAGTCATAGTCATCATGCCAAGTCTAATGTGTTGATTACAAGCAATAGACTATAAGAAATTATTGGGGTTTTAATGTCTACTCCAAAATTAAGAGACAAAATGTGTGGCTGCATTAGGAAGGATGCAGTTATAAACCAAAACAGCAAATTTATTTTTTAAATCAAAATATCATCTAAAAGCAAAGTTAAAAATGATAAAATATATTTTTGAGGAGACCATTATCAATGTTTCTTCAGCAGAAACTAAGGCTGAAGGAGTTCAGAAGGGGCCCGCTTCACACAGTGGCTGAGTTTCAACAAGTATTGTTCCTTGCAAGTTCCTTTCCAAAAAATCCCGGGTTTCAGCTGCATCTGGTGAACACTTCTTAAAAATGCATACTTAAATATCTACTTATTGCAATAAAAAGTTACATTCAGTAATAACATAAAACATTTTAAATACAAGTAGAAAACTTAGTAAACAATATTCACTTTAGTGGTTTAAATGCCACAAGGAGGTCAAATTTGATGATGCTGCTGCAAGAGGACTGCCCATAGACATGGGCTATGTGGTTTTGAAGTCATGATTATTGTGCTTCTGAACTGATGTATTTTCCACAGAAACTTTGAGCTTTTCCACACTTTACATTAAAATCTGTGTTCTGTACACATTCATGATGTTCTCTCCAAATACACCAGGGATGCAAATGTCAAGAGTCCCTATGTCACAGGTGCCTGTAAATCTGTAGTTTTTGCTATATTAGCCACAGGCTACAATGGGGCTGATCAGCCAATGGGTACCAAAAGCCCCACAGATCCACTGTGTCCCAGAACAGCTGCCTCTGCTATTATTGGCCTCCATTTTTTGTTCTCTGGGACACGGGTTTGCTCAGCAATTATAAGTGTTAATTGCTTGCCTATAGTCCTCTTTACAAATAAGAAATCGTCAGATTAATGACTACCACATCTTTTACATACGTTCTACTTTTTTTTTTTTTTGGCAGCTTAGCATAACTAATTAGAGCATTCTATAGTGTAATGTCAGAAAACTATCCACACGATCTCAGGAACAATGCACTGTTTTAATATCCCATTAACATTTTTGGTTTATGACCTGTCGGTCAGCCAGCCTTTAATCCGCTGATTATGTGCCAGGTTGATTTGGAATCAATCAACTTCCTTAAACAAAATAGATTGTAGCACAAGGTCAATTGCTCATACATGTCTAAGACTAATACATCAATATTACTTTTATCAAGCAGAATAATCACCTAAAAAAACGATATCAAGACAGCTTGACAGACTATATTTTTCATAAACCCTTGATGGCTGATATTCATACAACAATCTCTTTAGTATGTAATTTAGCAACCAACAGTATTATAATTGTTTTTGTTGTTTTTTCTTTTCTGTTTCTTTTGTGTTGTATGTACCTAAATTATGAGATTATCATTAAGAAACACTGGTTATCACCTTACCGCTTATTACTGGAGCCTAATGCATAATAGAGCACAGCCATCTTAAGTATTGGCTACTAAAAACCCTTTGGAAGCCATTTTAAAGTTTGGAGCACGACTACATACTCTTTTTTTAATCCAAACAAAGAGCAATTATTTTGCAGAATTTTCTGCCTCCTGACATGATTACTACAGTTTTCACAGTTTTTATATAATAGTCAATACTGTTTTTTAAGGCTCCTTTCATCCCAATAACTTAGGCTAATAAAAACTCATGCGTGCTAAAAATGTTAATAGGAAAGGTAAAGTTTATTTTAGATATTCACACAAAAGTTCAGCTGTATAGATGATTGAAAGTTACTAGATTTCTAATGATGACCGTCTGACTCAAATGTCATGCATCTACTGCACCTCCACCAGTAACTCCACAAGCAATTCCAGTAAAATGAAATATTAATCAGTTCTCCTCTCAACCCAAAACACAATTAAGATATTAAACAAATAATCCTTCCTTTAGTTTGAAACAAAACACATAATATTCTTAAAAAAATTGAAAAAAACTTTACTGAAATTATTAGTCTCTGAAACATGAGAGGTACACCTTTACTTTATGCAATACTCAGAGACCAATCTTAACCAGATATTTCACATTATGGGCAATTTTTTGAATGAGCAGACATCCAAATATCTCAGTGAACTTATGTGAAGAAAGGCAGGGAAGGGTCCACACATTGTGTTATTTTAGTGTTATTTCAGCTTTTAGAACTCAGTGATGGATCACTGAAAAATAAATGCCAAAGATATTTTTATTTTTCATCCAGTTTCTCCAGCCCTGAAATGTGCTTAGATTGCAAGTTTTTTGGGGTATGAATCATATTTTCAACCTTGTGAATACTCAGTTTTGTTGTGCATAGGAAGTAAGTTTATTAGTAACACTTATTAATCTGAATATTTATATAAATTAATTTATCGATAGCCACTAGTTTACTCTGACAGGGTTTTATTAAGGTGGCAGATATCAGTCAGCATTCTTAGAATTATTCAATTCATAATCCTTAAAATACAAAATAATTTTTCATAATCTCGATTAACTAAGCTATTAATAGCGCATTAATTTCTAAAAAGATTAAGATGAGACATAGTAACCCCTATTTACAGGAATGTTGCTAAAGAGGTTTATAAGAGAATGTGAAGCACAACATATGTGTCTTCTGTCAGTTAGTTCTGACACAATAAGACAAGATTTGTAGACTAATCACCAGAATTATCTTTCCCCTATTTTGTATTGCAAACTTTGTTGCTGTGGTTCAATTATCAACTTTTGAAGGAGCACTTGCAGACAGCATCCTTTGGAGTACTTTTATAGATTAGTCACTTATTGGCATGAAAAAAACAGTTTAATACCTTTGAATCCTTTAATTTACTCTCTAATTCTATAGTCCAAATAGATGCTGTTGCTGAGCAACAACATACCTTAAGCAGCAGAAAGACATCGTAAGATATAATTTCCCACAAACCTTCTTTTATTGAAATAACCTAAGATTCTTATTGCAAGCCTTATTTTTAATAGTTTTTGGGATGATTTTTTGGGTTTGGGTTTTTTTTGGTTTTTTTTTGGTGGGGTTTTCTGGTTTTGTTTGTTTAATTTTTTTTTTCCCAGACATTAGGCATAATGTCTGCTATAAAACTAAGCCTAAATTTGCATACACGATAGTGTAATAAAGTCTGGACCTGTTAGCCCATAGTGATTTTTTAGGGATAATAATTTCAGCATTAACAATTTTAACTGCACAGTAGAAATTATACAGTACCAAACAATGTCTCAAAAGTATTCACAGAGCAGGTGTAATGAGGTCCATTTACAGGAAAAAATGTCACTGGTTCCTTTTTTTCTGTTCCAAGAAAAACAGCAGTGCTTTAGTAGAGAAGTAGACTTCCATAGAATAAAATTACCTTTAAAAATTAAACCGGGAAGAACAACGAAAAGAGGAATATATGGAGTAATAATACCCCCTAGATCACTGTTCTTCCTTTGTAATGATATGAGTGATGTTAGTGATAAGAAGCCAAGGGACAAGGTTGGTAAAAGCAGCCATTTTGATAAACTTAAAGGAAAGACCCTCATCCTTAGCAAAATTTGTTTAAAATGTTATTGCTTAACATAGTGAGTATCTTAAGTTAAACAAAAAAAACCCCACAAAAAACCGGGAAAAAAACCCCAACAAAAACCAAGCAAACAAAAAGCCCCAGAACAAAAAAGAAAACCTACTAACCAAACAAGATCTATGCAACTTTATCCGTACGCTGAAATAAAGCCACTGAGGTCCTTGTGCTGGTCCCATAATTCATTGGAGAACAGACTAGCAAGGGCTGCCCTCTTCCACACCGCAGTGCAGCAAATAGGTGAATGTATGCAATTTACAGGAGTATAAATATTGCATTTATAATATAAATATTGTTCAGGAGTATAAATATAAATATCTAAACCAAACAAAGAAAACCCTTCCAACACCCTCAAAAGAAAACCCAAAAACCCAGAAAAAAAACCAAAACCAAAACCAAATAAAAAAGCCCAAAAACAAATTAAAAAGTCAAAAGATTTTCCATAGCATTCAATACCTAATTTTGCAGTGTAAAAATCTTTTCCTTCTGGCCTGTGCCAATGACTGAGAAATACCAGAACACATGGAGCAAAAAATTTTGTCAGCATGGCAAGCCTTAGGATCCAATCTCTCTCTATCAGATGATATAAACATGTAAAAATAATAATAAAATGCAGAACTGGTAGTTTAATATAATAGTTTCCTGATTTTTCTCTCAAAATTAAGTAATTCTTCTCATGTTAACAGTGAATTAATAAACATAAGAAAAGAATGATGTATACCTTTGCAATAGCTATCCTCAAAAGACTGATTCCATAAATTAAGTCATTTTTACAAAAAACATGCTATCTAGACTTTTGTACTGATAGCTCTGCTATTTCAAAGCCATTTGGCATGCTTTTATTATGTAAATTAAAGAGGTTGATAATTGTAAACAACATGTAATGCCAGATTACAACATCTATATTGTTTTGTATTATATTAAAATAATAAAATACTGCATTTTGCAGTCTTGTGTATTGCCCCAAGAAACATGCCAGCCATTCATTAAATTACAGATTGCAATACTGGAGGAGAGACCATAGCTTTACTAAGGACAAGATTTAGTGTAATTTACATATAAAACTCATTGTCTTTATATCACAATGTAAATCTCTTGTAGGACCACTTGATGATTCCGCAATCAAAAGCTTATTAATCACACGATTCCCCTCCCAGTTTTAGTCATAATTTACATGGTATGGTACAAGCTACCTTAGACAGTTTACGAGGCTGGAGAGCACAAAACTGGGGGCAGGACAATGAAGAGAGGTGGACTCTGCCTGTCAGGAAATAATCCCCACTTGAAGCAGCATAGCCCTGATCATGCTGTGTTGGACAAACAGAAATGTTATGAAACAGAAATAGTACACATCTAGTCTCTCACCCACACATCTCTCCTCTACCAACTAAAACGGTAGGATAATAGTGTCTTGTGTTTTCATGTTTTTGCAGCTATCAACTTAGATGTGCAAGATGAAAGATGGACAAATGTTCATGCTTTATTCACACACCAGTAACAGATCCCACTCCAAAATTAGTGGGTTTTCCACATCTGGTACAAACAGAAAAGGTATACCAGGCAGAATCAGGGAAACAAAGGCTAGAAAAAAGCTTTTCTTACACCACAGCATGCTTCTGGAATCATCTGGGGTTGTTTGGATTTGTATTACCTTAGAGAGTCCTGTGTATTGTCACACGTGGTTCCTGCTACAGGGAACAATTCTCATCCCAAATCATATCAGAAATGTGAAAGAATCCCATGAATGTCAGCTCTGTATTTGTGCCTGTGGGTAGCCTCAATTAAGTTAATTAGTTTAGACCTAACCTATAATCAGACGTTAGGATTTGTCCTTTGAAAGAGAATTTATCAGGAGGAAGTGCACACCCCTTAGAGCATTTCGATTGCAGGGTATGTCAGATAAGAGGGTAAGCATGAGTCATTTTTTTTCTTCTCTTCTTATCCCTTCATTTTGACACGGTATTAAATCCTGCTGGCAATCCCTCTGCAACGTTTTCCAAATCCACTTATTCTGCTCTCTTCCCAAAGAAAAAGAGGAACTTTTGACCTTGACCTTGATTTCCAAAAACATGTCTTCAAATATAAAACCAATCGATTTTACCTGGTGTGTCACTTTGTCCATGTAGGCAGCTCGAAGACATCATCAAATCCCTTTTGTATAGTTTAGCAACATCAGACTGAGGAGGTATCACTTCTAAAGTTGGGTTTCTATATTTTCTACCTTGGAAAAAGTCCAGATCCAGCTTCCGCTCACAGGAAAACCATGAGATGAAAGTGTACCTCACAGAAACAAAAAATAAATTATACATATATATATATGTGTGTCTGTGTGTGTTTGTGTGTATGGGTTGCAGGCATGTGTATGTTTATCTATCTATCTATCTATCTATCTGTCGAAGCATTCAAAACAGACTGTAGCACTCTTCCACAATAAATATATTGTCTTCACATTATCCAGTATGGGTGGAGCATTCAGCAGCAGGTGACATGACCTCAGGTAAAGCAAAATTGGATTGAGTTTATTTTTCCTGTTACATTAGTAAACTGTTCCTTCCCCTTTCTTCTTCCAGGTCCCTCTGAGTTGTAGTCAGCCCAAACCATACAGTAGTGACTGCAAATGCCTCACTCCCCAAAGGCCATGAAAAAATAAACTCCCCTTCCCTCTCTGCTTCCCCCTCTGCTAGAGGTCATGCTCGATCCATTCAGGTGGATGTAGTACCTAGCCTTGTACATACTCCTGTATGTTCTTCTTGTGGTAATATTTGTCAAAATAGGGAGAGGGATCAGGATTGCTTTGTTGATGTGCTGTGTGACATCAGTTTACGACATGATAACATCAAGGGCAATGAGGGTAGTTTGGAATGTGTATTCAGTGTTGTTTCCCTGTCCTGGCCGTGGTTGCTTAATCTGGGGATACATTCACACCCAGGCTGTGGGGGGAACATGACAGGGTAACTTCTCCTACCCTTTCACTCCCTTCTCTTTCTTTAGGTCCGCTACAACAGCTTTTGACAATTTTTGAATTCCCTTTGGATGTTAAAGAAAGCATGCCCTAGTTGATATGCTTGCTGTTTCTCTGTACAGTCTACCACATGTTTAGAGTCAGGACAGATATTTCTAGGGACCAAACTCCAGCTATGTGAAGAGATTATTTCCACCCTGATACAGGCCTGCCTCTTGTCTGTGGAAAGACTGACCAAGGATCTCCAGAAATTAAAAGAGGAAATTAAAGACTGGCAGCATAAGGGTGAATTATTTCTGGCTCAGTGGGCCCATGACATCTCAGGTCATCAGGGAAGAGATGAAACATATAGAGGGGCCCATGCTTGAGGGGGTGGACTCAACCGTGGGCACTATATCCCTGGTTATCTGTAACTGTGAAAGATATGCAGCTATCAAGCAGGGCAAGCAGGTTAAGCCCCTGTGGTATGGGAGACAATGGTCTAAATATAAGTATGGGGAGGCCTGGCAGCTCGGTTACATCACGCTGCTGCAGACACGCCAAGGCACGGGCTACGTGCTCACAATGGTGGAGACAACCACGGGATGGTTGGAGACCTACCCCGTGCCTCACGCCACTGCCCGGAACGCCAACCTGGGTCTTGAAAAGCAGGTCTTATAGCAACACGGCAGAAAAAAATGAATCAGGCAAGAGTACTGTCTCAGAAATAACCTCATAACACCTGGGCCAGAGAGCAGGGTATTGGGTGGATATATTATATTCCCCATCAAGCACCAGCCTCTGGGAAAGCTGAACAGCACAGCTTGTTCTAAACTTAATGCTTCAGACTATTGGCTGCCAATAGTTCACTTGCTCTGAGAAGAAGTGTCTGTTACTTTTTCCAAGTTTGGTGTGACAGCCATGCTTTTAAAGACCTTTACCACCTTTTTACAGAATAAAGAGTGCTGAGCTTTGTAACCTCTGCTTTTAAGAAAGCCAGTTGCTGTTTTATGAAATGAATCACACTTTTCCCTACTTTCCTCTATCTGCTATACCCTTTTGAGAATGGTGACAGAAATTGTACAGTTTCAAGATGTGAAACACGATAGATATAGTGACATAATAATTACATTTTGTTCACGATTTCTTCTCCTAAAAATCTAGCATTAGTTTTGTCTTTTTTACTCGTCAAACTGAATAAACGTTTTCAGAGGATTTTCCTGGTCACTTCAAGATCTCTTTCAGGTCTGTATTTATGTGTGAAGGGTTGGTACTTTTTCTGTCCCATGTACATTGCTTTGCCTTCTCTTCGTTTGATGGTTCAGGAGTCTGAGCCTTGCCTGCAAGGTTTTACAGTCAGTTTTAGTATTTACTGCTATTAGTCAACATCACAGAATATAGCAACTTTGCCCACTTACCTATTTCATGACTGTGAATCTGTTCAGTAGAGAAAATTCCTGTATATGTCTTGAAATACACTTCCTAAATATATCAGACAAATATTTTGGTAAAGATTATGTGATTCATTCAGTTTACACTGGAAGTTGAAACTAAATAAATTCAAATTTAAAAATGAGTTGGAATTTAAAGCAAGAAGTCAGTTAAACAAAATTGTGGAAAATTTACCATCAAAAAGAATCACTAAAGCTACTGTTGGACTCTTTCTATCTCTAAAAATTTGAAAATTAACAGTGGAAGGTGATTAATTTGTAGGAGATTTTTTTTTAAGTGACAAATTCTATTTCAGGCAAAGATTAATTCTATAGCTTGAATTATTCCAGAAGTCAGACCATATATCTTTGGCCTAAATCCTTTAATTCTGTATCTACAAACACAGCTTTCCTAACATTTAACAAGGCATGGTTGACTCCTGGGCCTGCAGATCGGAGGATAGTCGTCAAAAAAAATTACATGGGAAAATATTGGTTAATTACCTATTGCAGCATATGATAATAAAAACTCAACTAATAATGGAAATGCATCATGGATTCTTGCAATAACAACTTTGAGACCTGAAAAACGCTGTGGTGATTGTTTTCCTGAAAAGGTCTGCACTGCCTCAACCAGTGATCTCAAGCAGATTAATGCTTATGTGCTCTGTGACCAGGCAGAGCTACTGAAGGGAACAAAGACAGAGACCAGGCAGAGACAGCAGTGCAGCTGCCAGCCCTTCCCTCTGACCCAGGGCTCAGCATGTTCTTCACCCTTCCTCTGCTTGGACCAGATGTGTTAGACAATATTTTTGCTTGCTTTCCCTTAACAGCCAATCTTCATTTTTAGTAACAAATTTGATTAATAATGATCTAGCCTGTTGTTCCACAAGCTAATATAAACCTACATTTCATTTTCTTTTCTATTTTTAAAAAGTTGCACACAAAAAATGCCAGATAACCAAAATGGGATTAGGGAGAGGAATCTCATGGCAAGTGAAACCCAAAATACTGTGTAACTTAAAGAATTTATGAAAAAAACTCAAACGGAAAAAGAATAAGACATTTCTGTATTTTCAAGGGAAGAAAAGGAATTTAGGTGTATGATTAAAAGATTTTTTTTCCTCCTAAGCGGCTTCAAATTTTGTCTTGTATTTCTGGCCCTGAATATGTATATATCAATAAAATAATTTTATTCTACTGTATACTGGCATTACGATTTATTTGATAATCAGATGTGGACATTTTAAAAGTCTAAAATGATAAAGTTAAAAAATCACCTAATAAACTGTCGAGAAATATGTGAAAGACTCCAACATGCCCATATAACCTTGACCAGAAAAAAAAATCCTCTATAAAAAGTGTTCTCCTGATGGCACTATCTTTTTTTTTTTAATCCGTGATCCTGTCTTTTCTTTTCTCTCATTCACTACAGAGTCTATATTTATTATCTGTTGTTATCTAACTTAGATTGCAAGCTCCTTAGGGCAAGGACCTTGTCTTCTTACATGTCTGTAATGTACCATGAACACCTCCAGCACTAAATAAATAATAAGCTCTGCAAACTCCATTTAGTATCCATTTCAATTTGTGGTGAAGGCTCACCATGTTTTCAGAGTGTAAGGTTCATTTCTTTCTTTTAATGGCTGATGCTGGGCAAGCATAAATATTAATCCATACTTTTCTGGCTGCTTCTGGAGCAAACTTGCTTATTAGAGTTCCTGATGACAGTGACTCTAGGCTAGTCTAGTCAAATCCAAGTCTTCATGGTTAAGATTTTCTTGCAGTCAAAATTGTTAGTTAGCCTTCTTGGTCCTTTATAGTCATCTGTCACTAACACAGCTTCAAGTTTGAATAATCAAAACATCTTCCAGAAATCTTGGATAGTCTGCATAGAATATAGAAATGACTGTTCAAATGAGAAAATAAAACCCATCAGGTTGGGTTGCTCTGTCTTCTAGCAGGCTTTTCCTTGTGGAGAGAAGAAAAAAATAAGAAATCATCTCTCCTGATCACTTAGGAAATTCTTCTTTTGTTAACCTGCAACTTTCCTGCTTCCAAGGAAAAATTTTAAAATAAGATAAATAGTTAGAAAAGAGCATTGACTGATTTAACTTATTTGGAAAATTGCCATTGCATGAGACATTTCCCATATTCTGCTAATCATATTCCCTAACAATTTCTCCTAAACCTGAATATAAACCTTAACAAATTACCATGACATCTTCAAGCAAAACAAAAACTAACATAAGCTCTCACTAATATACCGGGTTCCCTTTGAATTTTGGGGTTTTTCACAGGTTGGCAACAGGGAGGGAAGAAGGAGGACTTCAGTTTCTCCAGCTAAAATGGGCTGGGTCACATTGGATTCAGTGTAAATGTGGCAGTCCTTTCATGCTCCGTGCCAAGGAGGTTACACTGCCTCAGTTATTCCAATGGTGCACATAAGATGCTTTAGGCACACTGGTTACTGTCACAGCCCACAACTGTGGGTGGGAGGATATGCTGAAAAGAAGACTTAGTGAAAACCTCTGTTTCAGTCTGCTTCCAATTCTGCATGCTGGATGAAATGTTGTGATCTTTCCTCAATCGATATTCAAAGTGTGTATTTCTGGAATTTCTGAATTATGAAAATGATAAATCCAACATTTATCCTTTTTGCCCCCTCTTTAAAACTGGAAGAAGTAGACTTCCAGAAGATATGAGAAAGAAATTAGCCTGTGGCCTTTTGCCGACTGTTCTTCCTATTTTCTACATACTCAATTTTGACCAAGAGCAGGGGTGCTTTAACCAAGAGCAACAAAGACACAGTGGAAGTGGTTACTGAGTAGAGCACAAAAGCTTCAAGCATGTGTTGGAAAATCCTTGCCTGTTAAGAACACAGCCTTGTTCCTTCCCACAGCTGAGCTGTCCTTGCAATTTTCCTCTGGCAGTTTCCACAAGTATCATCATTTCACAGCACCAAATCTTCTTTCAAATCTTCTTGTGCAAAGCTGAAGTGAGACTACTTATGAAAATTAAAGAAATGTCACAAAGAGCCCTAACAGCAACTAGGTAATATGGTGTTAATAGACTCTGTAACAGAATATTTTTCTTTTTGCTATATGCTTATGGATTTTGAAAGGTAGGATTATATTAATAGCCTCTACTGTATAATGGGTAAAGCAAAAAGCATGCACATCTACACAGAGCGGCAGGCTTTAATGAACACACTAGCATCTGTCACTGCTGAGGGATGGGGAAGTAGATTGTTTCAAATCCACAGACATCTTGAGGAAAAAGAGCTCAGTAACTTACTAAGCTCTAGCAATTTATTATTTTAGAAACTACTTCATAAGATGGCAAGATTAAATTATTGAGTCAGTTTTGTCAAGTTAGCTTGTATCACGAATACACTGGGCATATAAAGGTGCTCAATGACCTGTTTATCAGACGGTTTGCCACTTGAAGTATGGCGGCTGTGGTTACCAGTAAGTTTTGTTTGTTTTTTTTTTTCTTTTGCTGTAAGAACACTAATTATTGCATTACTTTAATGAATCAAAAGCAGTCAACATGTGAAAGTTGTTTCAAAAAGTTGGTATGGATTTGGTAATGACACCCTATTCATTCACTTATTCAATATGGGGTAACATACAGCAACAACCATATGGTACTCAGTGAATAGTCAATTGAGTTTGACATCCTTTTTTCTGAAAACATTTAAAATAGAAAATACTGTTTCCAGAAGCTTAACAACCATAACATAACTCTCAGTGCAAAGATGGTAGGCAAAGACTACATGCAGTTGACAGAGATGGAGAAGTACCGTGGTAGGCTCCCGCCACTACTGTGGATA